>CAUYON010106777.1:0-62089 GCA_963573935.1 Arctocebus calabarensis | reverse complement strand
CCCAGGTCAGCTAAAAAACAAAGACAACTGCAACAACAACAACAAAATAGCCAGGCATTGTGCCTGGAGCCTGTAGTCCTAGCTATTTGGGAGGCTGAGGCAAGAGAATCGCTTAAGCCCAAGAGTTGGAGGTTGCTGTGAGCTACAACGCCATAGTACTCTATCAAGGGCAACATAGTGAGACTCTGTCTCAAAAAAAAAAGATTCAACAGGCCCGGTGTCTGTGGCTCAGCAGGCTAAGGCACCAGCCACGTACACCTGAGCTAGTGGGTTCGAATCCAGCCCAGACCCGCCAAACAATGACGGCTGCAACCAAAAAATGGCTGGGCGTTGTGGCGGGCACCTGCAGTCCCAGCTACTTGGGAGGCGGAGGCAAGAGACTCGCTTGAGCCCAGGAATTGGAGGTTGCTGTGAGCTGTGATGCCACGGCACTCTATCCAGGGTGACAGCTTGAGGCTCTGTCTCAAAAAAAAAAAAAGATTCAACAAAATACATGTATGTATGCGTGGATGAAACAAATATGACAAAACTCTAAAATTGGTTGAGTCTAAACCAAGTGTATGAGACTCATGGAACAACCAGGGCTCTTTTGTGTCTGTCTGAACATTTCACATTGAAACACAGCAAAATAAATGGCGAGGAACATAGAGGTCCTTAAGCCTGGCAGTCAGTGAGTGGACACATGTTTGACCCTGGGCATCTTCCCATTTCGCATACCTATCACAACATCAGATATGTAGAAAGGCGCCCTGAGAGAATAATCTCTCGGAAAGGGATGAGGCATTTCTGAAATACTATTATTCATCGGGAAAGTCTCTCCTGGATGAGGGTAGTTTAAATCAAGATGCTTCCCAGCAGCTGGGTGTGACTGTGGACCAAATCCTGGCTGCGAAACGTGAGCCGAGTGGACTCGTGTCCTTCCAGGCCAGGCTGAGGGATATGTGCAGCCCACACTGCCGTGTATCCACCCTCGGTGCTTCAGGGAGCCTAAGTCACTGCCTGGAGGAGAGATGCCTGACAAGGCCCAGACCGGGCACTGCCACCAGGGACTGTGCAGCAGGCAAGGGACAATATCTCCATCTCTGAGGCTTGGGAGGTGCTTGTTAAGCAGTTGACTCCCTATTTACTAGGTTGAGGAAGTCTGTCTCCCCATCAGTGGTGGGCTTCCAAGGCTAACCCTTGGACTTAGCATAGAGAAGGTCTTTGTAAGAGTCATGAATCAACAAGTGACCAACAGCCCAACCTCAGCAGAGCCCCTGGGTCCAAGGGGGGGCCTTTCCTGTACCCCTCAGTCAGTTGACAAATATCTGCCCAGTGACGTTCTATACAGGCACCAGGGACCTTGCTGTGCCAAACTGTCCAGCTTTTTGGAATCAAGAAAGAGTTTGTAGTTATAGACTCTCTTGGAGAACGGGTCGGGGAGGAGCAACTGAAGTCCCAGAAAGGACAGAGACCTTCCCCAAAGCTGCCCACAGATGCTTGGTCAACAGCTGTGCATGAAGCCCTCAGCCCTCTCCAGGCCTCAGCTTCCTCATCTGTAAGATAGGACATAACATCCACCTGTGAGGGGTAGTAGGTGACATAAGCCCAACTAGAAAAGTAAGCACATTGGGAGCAATGGGACCCCCACTCCCCATTGCATGGTGGTGTTGCTGGATTCTGCCCTGGTGGTACAGACCACTAACCCAGGCCTCATGTCCCACAGCCTTTACCCACCTGGAAATCCTGAGGATGTCTGAATAGAGGCCACCAATGCATCTGCCTGGCAAAGGGGCCAAATGCCTGAGTTCACCCACCTTTGTCCTCATGCAAAGGCTCTGAGACAACCATCTATCTCCTGGCTTAGAAGAAAATTAGTCCACTCAACCCTCTATCAGGAGTTGGCATACTACCCCTAAGTAAGTAAAGTTTTACTGGAACACAGCTATGTCCATTTGTTTATAAACGTCTATGGCTACTTTCACACCACAACTGCAAAGTTGAATGGCTGTAATAGAGACTGTATATTCCTAAAATACTTATTAGGCTTTTTAAGAAAAAGTTTGTCAACTCATTTAGAGGGAAAAATGAGTGTGAAGCAGCCAAATGAGCCCAAGGTAGGCTCGTGATTAGAATTGATGGCTTATAGCCACTGGAAATATTGTTTATATTTGACAAACCAAGTACAAGTGAGGCTCAGGGAGAAGAGTTCACAAACTGTCCCACTGCCTTGCAATTGGCCCAAGACCCCATTGGTATAAAATTGAAGACCATATGACCCAAACCCATCACATTCTCCTGGTATTTGTGTGCAAGGATGCACATACATATTTACACACTCCAAACTCAATTTGAACAGTCTACTTTGAAAGATAGCTCAGAAAGTTTAATTTGAAAAAATGGAGACACTTGAGCAGCACCTGTGGCTCAGTGGGTAGGGCGCCGGCCCCATATACTGAGGGTGGTGGGTTCGAACCTGGCCCCGGCCAAACTGCAACAAAAAAGTAGCCAGCGTAGTGGTGGGCACCTGTAGTCCCAGTTACTCAGGAGGCTGAGGCAAGAGAATTGCCTAAGCTCCAGAGTTGGAGGTTACTGTGAGCTGTGATGCCATGGCACTCTATCAAGGGTAATAAAGTGAGACTCTGTCTCTAAAAAATAAAAAGAAAGAAAGAAAAAGAAAAAATGGAGACACCAAGACCTTTTACATAAGATGAGAGCCAGCTAAGTCAAGTGTGTAGGGAACAGGGCAATACGAGTTTGTCATTGGAAGAGCAGGATGTTTGTACCTTTTTAAAAGCACTTTTGTGATGACACACCATTACACACCCACAAAGATGCCTAAAATTTAAAAGACTGATACTGGTTCAACACCTGTGGCTCAAGAGGCTAAGGCACCAGCCACAAACGCCTGAGCTGGCGGGTTTGAATCCAGCCTGGGTCCGCCAAACAATAATGACAGTTGCAACCAAAAAATGGCCAGGTGTTGTGGCGGGCACCTGTAGTCCCAGCTACTTGGGAGGCGGAGGCAGGAGACTCGCTTGAACCCAGGAATTGGAAGTTGCTGTGAACTGTGATGCGACAGCACTCTATCCAGGGTGACAGCTTGAGGCTCTGTCTCAAAAAAAAAAAAAAAAAGAATTCTTGAGCTCAAATACCAGAAGTATGTAGTAATCCTGAAAGGGGACTGAACAGGGCTTGCAGGTACAGATACCAGAAGGTTCCACATCATTGCATTAAGGACCTTTTACTTTCATGATTCATTAGGTTTCATGTCATCTTTTTTGTTACATACATACATGAGACAAGGTTTCACTGTCACCTAGGCTAGACTGCAGTGACTCAATCATAGTTCACTGAAACCACAAATGCCTGGGCTAAGGTAATCCTCTGGCCTCAGCCTCCCAAGTAGCTGGGGCTACAGACGCCTAACACTGTACCTGGCTAATTTCCTAATATTTTGTAGAGGCAAGGTCTTACTATGTTCCCATGCTGGTCTTGAACTGCTGGCCTCAACTGATCCTCCCACCTTGACCTCCAAAAGTGTTGGGATTCTGAGTATGAGCTACCATACATGGCCTATAAAATCTTTTAATAAAGAAAACTAAGACATGTGCAACAGAACTCCCACCTAAAGCCCTAAAATGTAAATATGTTAAAAGGGATAAGGGAAAAGGCAAAGAACTAAAGAAAATGGGAAAATTATATATGAATAAAATGAGAAAGAAATTATTTTAAAAAGCACCAAAAGGAAATTCCTGAACTCAAAAGTGAAATAACCAAAATTTAAAAGTTGCTAGAAAATTTCAACAGTAGCTTTGAGTAGGGAGATTTAAAAAAAAAAATTAATAAACTTGAAGATAGGACAACTGAAATAATCCAGTCTGAGAAGCAGAAAGTAAAAAGGATGGCGAAAAGTGAACAGATCCTAAGGGACTTGTGGGAAGCATACAGATTATGGATATCACAGAAGAAGAAAAAAAGGGCAAAAATTATTATTTTTAAAAATAATGGCAGAAAACTTTCCCAAACTTAATGAAAAACATGAATCTACAATTCCAAAAAGCCCAATATTAGGCACTGAATTATAGCTCCCCACAAAAGATATGTGGGCAAGTTATAATCCCCAGCCTCAGAATGTGATATTATATGGAGATAGGTACTTTACAAAGATAATCCTGTTAAAATCATGTCATTAGCACAGGTCCTAATTCAGCTTCAATAATGTCTTTTATAAGGTAAATACATGGATAAATATGAAATCCAGTATATTTTGGTTTATAACTCTACTTTTTATTTTCTACAGAATTTAAAAGACAAATGCATAAATGATTGTAAATCTATGTTACTGAGTATACAAAATGAAGATTAATTGTGACATCAATAATATTGAGGACAGAACTGCACAGAAGTAGAGTTTTTGATAATTTAAAATTATGTTGGTTTGATTCTCATTAAATGGTTATAACTTAAAGGATTCACCATGCAGTCATAAAAAATCTATAAGGTAAACAAACAAAAAAAGAAATGAGAAGGGAATCAAAACATGATACTATAACATTTGCACACCCATCTTCATTGTAGCATTATTTGTAACAGCAAGGGGTAGAAGCAACCCAAATATCCACTCATAAATGGAGAGATAAAAAATGTGGTATATACATAAAAAGGAGCATTATTCAGCCTTTTAAAATAGGAAAGCCTGTCACACAATACAACATGGATGACCCTCTGGGATATTATGCTAAGTGAAATAAGCCAGTCACAGAAAGAAAAATTCTGTATGATTCCACTTACAGGAGGCATCGAAAGCAGTCCAACTCAGGCCAGGCTGAGGCAGGTGGATTGCTTGAGCTCAGGAGTTTGAGACCAGCCTAAGCAACAGCGAGACCCTATCTTTAAAAAACAGCCAGGTCTTGTGGCAGGAGTCTAATACCAGCTACTTGGGAGGCTGAGGCAAGAGGATCACTTAAGCCCAAAAGTTTGAGGTTGCTCTGAGCTATGATGCCATAGCACTCTACTGGGGGCAAGAAAGTGAGACTCTGTCTAAAAAAATAATAATAATAATTCAAAAAAAAGCCAAATTGTAGTTGTCAGGAGTTATAAGTAGAGAGAAATGAGGAGTTGTTTTTCAAAGGGTACATTATTTTCAGTTTTGCAAGGTGAAAAAGTTACAGAAATCTGTTGCGCAGCAATGTAAATATAGTAAACACTACTAAAATTACACTCATAAAAGAGTTAAGATGGGCTCAGTGCCTGTGGCTAAGCGGCTAGGGCGCCGGCCACATACAGAGTTGGAGGGTTCGAATTCAGCGCAGGACTGCCAAACAACAATGACAAAAAAATAGCCGGGCATTATGGCAGGCACCTGTTAGTCTCAGCTACTTGGGAGGCTGAGGCAAGAGAACTGCTTAAGCCCAAGAGTTTGAGGTTGTGAGCTGTGACGCCATGGCACTCTACTGAGGGTGACAGAGTGAGACTCTGTCTCAAAAAACAAAAAAAAAAAGAAAGAGTTAAGATAGTAAATTTTATGTTACATTTTTTTTTTTAACCACAATTACAAAAAAAATTCTTTAAAAAAAACTACACTAAAAAGAAAGCAACTAAACATAAAAGAAGGCTGTAATGGAGGAAAGAATGAATCAAAAAAGCTGTAAGACAAATAGAAAATAAACAGCAAATTGCAGAACTCTTTCCCTATCAGTAATTACTTTAAAAATAAATGAATTTAAACCCTCCACAGGTTTAAATTGTTGTTAAAAGCAACAATTTCAAAATGTATTAAAAACATAATCCAATTATATGCTGTTCACAAGAGACCCATTTTATTCTTAATTACATACACAAGTTGAAAGTCAAAAGAAGGGCTGGGTGCAGTGGCTCATGCCCATAATAATAGCTCTTTGAGAAACAGGCAGGAGGATCACTTGAGGTCAGGAGTTTGAGACCAGCCTAAGCAAAAATAATAAAAAGGAAAAAGAAAAAGCTAAAAGTAAAATTATCTGGGTATGGAAGTTAACTTTTTAATAGTCCCAAATACTCAAGAAGCTGAAGGGAGGAGGGTCACTTGAGCCCTGGAGTTTTGAAATTATAGTGAGCTCTGATGATGCCATTGTACTCTAGCCCGGGCAACACAGCAAGACTCTGTCTCCCAAAATAAAAGCCACCCCCCCTCAAAACCTAAAGCTAAACAAACACAAAACCCCACACACAAACATATAAAAAGAAACTAAAAGGATGAAAGAAACTATTCCATGCAAATTGTAATCAGAAGAGATCTGGGGTGCCTTTATTAATATCAGACAAAATAGACTTTAAGTAAAAAATTGGTATGAGAGAAAAGACGTAAGCTGATAAAAGGGTCAATTCATCATTAAGATACTTAAAAGCAAATATGCAGCAAACATCAGCGTCCCAAAATATATAAAGCAATCATTGACAGAATAAAGTAAAAAACAGATAGTTCTACAATTGAAGACTTTAGTATTTCACTTTCAATAATGGATAAAACAACCATACACAGTAACAAAACAAAAAATAAGGAAACAGAAGACTTGAACAACACTATAAACCAATTAGACCTAACAGATATATACGGAACACTTCGGCCAATACCATAATACATTTTTTTTTTTTTGCCTCTAGTTCACATGGAATATTCTCAGGATAGACCATATGTTAGGTATCAAAATAAATCTTAATAAATTTTAAAAGAAGGAATTCATAAATTGTATCTTCATTACAATGGAAGGAAACTAGAAATCAGAAAACAAGAAAAATTGAAAATTTGAATTTGTAGAAATTAAACAACACACTCTTAAACTACCAATGGGTCAAAGAAGAAAGCATTAACAGAAATTAGAAAATGTCTTGTGACAAATGAAAATGAAAACAATCAAATTTATAAGATGTAGCAAAATAGTGCTGAGAGGGAATTTTATAGCTATATAAATAAAATGTAAAAAAAAAAACCTCAAGACTCTAACTATACACCACAAGGAAATAGACAAAGAACAAATTAAACTCAGAGTTAGAAGAAAGAAATAAATAATAAAGATTAGAGTGCAATAAGTAAAATTGAATAAAGAAATAGAGAAAAATCAACGAAACCAAAAGTTGATTCTTTGAAAAGATCAATAGACTTGACAAACCTTTGACTGGAATGAGTAAGAAAGAAATCAGACTCAAGTGAGTAAAATCAGAAGTAAAATTGGAGACACTACTACCAATACTAGAAATAAAAAGGATTATAAGAGACTATTATGAATAACAGTATGCCAACAATTTGGATAACCTAGGTGAAATAAACTCCCAATAATACACAGTCTGCCAAGACTGACTCACAAAGAATTAAAAACATCTAAATAGCCTTATAATAACTACAAAAGAGGTTGAATCATGATTCAAAAACTTCCCAACAAAGAAAAGCTTCAGACCACACAGCTTCACTGCTGAATTATATCAACCATTTAAAAAGGAATTAACAGCCAGGCATGGTGGCTAATGCTTAAAATCCTAGCACTCTAGGAGGCTGAGGTGAGTGGATCACCTGAGATCAGGAGTTCAAGACCAGCCTCAACAAGAGTTAGACCCCATTTCTACTAAAAATAGAAAAACTAGTGGGTGTTATGTTGGTTGCCTATAGTTCCAGCTACTTATTTGGCTGAGACAAGAGGATTGCTAGAATCCAGGAGTTTGAGTTTGCTGTGAGCTATGATGCCACGACACTCTACCCAGGGCAATAGAGTGAGATTCTGTCTCAATCAATCAATTGGAATTAGCACCTTTCCTTCTTGAACACTTCCAAAACACTGAAGATGGAGGAAAACTCTAACTCATTTTAAGAGGCAGTGTTACCTTGATAACAAAGTCTTATGACAACACAAGAAAATTATAGACCCTTATCAATGTTGATTCAAAAATTCTCAACAAAACACTAACCAATCAAATTCAGCAAATTAACAAGTATTATATTTTCCTCTCATTTGTTCTTCAGGTCTCTCTGTGAAGAGTGTCTACAAATTCTAGCCCTGCCATGACAGGACTCCTGGGGAGATGAGCATAAATGTTTACAGTGTTCCTTTCACAAAATACTTCTTCATCTTGGTACACAGCCTAATGTCTAAGTGTCTGACTTATGACCAAGTGTCCCTGTCATAGGAAGCTTGATTATGCTGGTATACACCCTTGTGGTTTTTATCTGAGCTGTGTCCAATTTATTCCTACCAATGCACTCTCTAAGAGTAAGGTTTCAGTGTGCCAGTCAGGTGAGACACAAGAGGCAGCAAGACAAAACACACAAAATAACAAGTATTTTGTAATTTACAGGTAAGCAAGGATGATTCTCTGGGACTGTGCTTCTATTATGGTCCATGGGTATTATCCCTTAACGTTTTTGAGCAGGGGTTGTGGACTGGCTAGTTTAAAGAAAACAGGTGCAATGGGGAGATAGTATTTATATGACTCTGATGGTTCAACAGCTGTCAGATGTGTTGGATGAACAATTAATAGGATGAAGGAACACTAGTTATTTCATGTGTTTTGTCTGACTGCCTCCTGTGTCTCACCTGACTGACACAGCTGTGGGACGTGTTGGATGAACATATTAACAGGATGAAGGAAAACAGACCAAAACATGATCATCTCAACTGTGGGAAAAAACATCTAAAAATCTGAACATACCTTCATGATTAAAATCATTCAATAAACTAGGAATAAAGAGAAGCTTACACAACATGACAAAGGTCATATGGGAAAAACCTACAGGACAATATTATACTCAATTGTGAAAGCTTTGCCCCAAGACAGTATTAAGACAAGGATGCCCACTTTTACATCTTGTCCTCAAAATGGTATTATAGGCTCGGCACCTGTGGCTCAACGGGCTAAGGCACCAGACACGTACACCTGAGCTGGCAAGTTTGAATCCAGCCTGGGCCCGCCAAACAACAATGACGGCTGCAACCAAAAAATGGCCGGGCATTGTGGCATGTGCCTGTAGTCTCAGCTACTTTGGAGGCAGAGGCAGGAGACTCGCTTGAGCCCAGGAATTGGAGGTTGCTGTGAGCTGTGATGCCATGGCACTCTACCCAGGGTGACAGCTTGAGGCTCTGTCTCAAAAAAAAAAAAAAAAATGGTATTACAAATTCCAGCCACAGACATCAGGTAAGAAAAGGACAAAAGGGATCCAAATTAGAAAGAAAAGAATAAAACATTCTCTTCTTATGGATGACATAATTTTGTATGTAAGAAAATACCCCAAATTATATACACAGAAACACAAAACCTGTTAGAACAAATTAATTTGGCAAAGTCACTGGACACAAGATCTGCATGTAAGAATCAGTTACATTTCAATACATAAGCAATGATCAATCTGGAAAGAAAACTAAAAGCATTTCCATTTACAATAGCATCTCAAAGATATAAATACTTAGGAATAAACTTAACCAAGGAGGCAAGAGATTTTTACACTGAAAACAACAAAAAATTATTGAATAATAATAATAACTAAGATCTAAATAAATAAAACATCTTTATGCTTATGGATAGGAAGACTTAAAATTGTTAAGATGTCTACTCTACCCTAAGTTAATGAATTTCTATCAAGATCCCAATATCATTTCTTGCAGAAATAGAAATTCCATCCTAAGTCATAAGGACTCAAATGCTTGGCCTCAAGAAATCTTCCGACTGTCTTTCCAGAGTACTCAGATGACACATGTGAGCCCTGTGTCTGGCCATCATACAGTATCTTAAGAAATCCTGAATATCCAAAACAATCTTGAAAAAGAAAAAAAATGTTGGAGGACTCACACATTTCATCTTGAAAGTTACAACAAAGCAATAGTAATCAAACAGTGTAGTAATGACAAAACGGGAAAACATTGAGACAAATGGAATAAAATAGAAAGCCCAGAAATAAACTTTTGTTTTTAATCATTGTACCTCAACTATTCAGTGGGGGAAAGGATAGTCTTTTCACCAAACGGTGCTGAGAATACGATATGAATTCAAAAGAATAAAGTTGGACCATACTTTATCATATACAAAAATTAATAACTCAAAATAGATAAAAGAGAGAAGGATAAGAACAAAACCCATAATGCTCTTAGAAGAAAACACAGGAAAAAAGCACCATGTTGTTAAATTTGGCAGTGGCATTTTGACTCCAAAAGCACAGACAACAAAAGAAACATAGATAAAATAGACTCCATAAAATAAAAAACTCTTGTGCATCAAAGGATACGACAAAACAGACTCCATAAAATAAAAAACTTTTGTGGATCAAAGGACACGACAAAACAGACTCCATAAAATAAAAAACTTTTGTGGATCAAAGGACACTATATAAAGCAAGTGAAAAAGACAATCCATAGAATGAAAGAAGATACAGTTGATCCTTGAACAACACAGGGTTGAACTGCATGAGTCCACTTACATGCTAAGTTTCTTGTGAACTCCTTCCCTCTTCCTCTTCAGTCTACCCAAGGAGAAGATGATGAGAATGAAGGTCTTTATGATGATCCACTTCTACTTAGTGAACAGTAAATACATTTTCTACTTATGATTTATTAATAACATATTCTTTTATATAGCTTACTTTATTAAAAGAACACAATTTCTAACATATATAACAAACAAAATATGTTTTAACTTTTTATGCTATCAGTAAGTCTTCTGATTATTAGTAGGCTAATTAGTAGTTAAGTTTTGGAGGAGTCAAAAATTATATGCAGATTTTTGACTACATAGAGGCTTGGCACCCCTAACACCAACACTGCTCAAGGGTCAACTGCATTTGTAAGTCATTATCTGATAAGGATGTGGTATTTATAGTACGTTAAAAATGCCAATAACCCCCAAATAATCCAATTAAAAAACAGACAAAGGACTTGCATAGCTGTTTTTTTAAGGAAGATACGCAAAAGGCCAATAAATAAGCACATGTAAGTTCAACATCACTAGTCATTTAGGGAAATGTAAATCAAAACCATAATGAGATATTATTTCACATTTATTAAGATGGCTATTATTAAAAAAAACAAACCCAGAAAATAACAAGTGAAAGTGCTGGCAAGGATGTGGAGAAACTAAAGTCCTGTGCGTTGCTGGTGGTGATGTAAAATTATATCTTAATAAACCCTGAATATCCAAAACAGTTTAAAGATTCCCACAAATGTTAACAATACAATTACTATACATGTATAATCCAGCAATTCCACTCCAAGGTACATACCAAAGGAATTGAAATGGATACTTTTATACCAACGTTTATAGCAGCATTATACACAATGACCATAAGGTAAACAATACAAGTGTCCATCACAGATAAACAAACAAAATATGGTAGATGCATGGAATATTATTCAGCCATATAAAGGAACAAAATTCTGATTCATCCTACAATATAGATGAACCTTGAAGGCATTATGCTTAAATGGAATAAGCCAGATACAAAAGGAAACATAGTGTGTATAATTCAATTTATGAGGGTCTAAGAATAAGGAAATTCATAAAGACAGAAAGTAGAAAAGAAGCTATCAGGGGCTGAGGGACAGGAAATGCGTTGTTGTTGTTTAAAGTTACTGTACATAGCTTCTGTCTGGGGTAAAGAAAAAGCTCTGGAAATGGATGCTGGTAATAGCTGGACAATGTTGTTAATGGCATTGTACCATAGATGTAAAAATTGTTAAAACTATGAATTTATGTTATATATATTTTATCACAATAAAAAACACTACAAAAAAAAATGTTAAGTCCTAATTTAGTACTAGTTAAGCAGTTTCCACAATCCATTTGGGTAGCCTTACAGTGTGGTGCAGTGCTTGAGATGACAGGCTCTGAAGCCATGGCTAGTTCAATCCTGGCTCTACTCTTTCATAGCTGCGTGACTTTGGACAAGATGCTTCATCCCTATGCTTAGAGGTTCTGAATCCAAAGGGAGATAATAACATCTTTCTCTCAGGATTATTGCGAAGATCAGTGAGATAATTCACTTAAAGCCCTCCTTATGATAAGTTAATTTATATAAAAGAATGCAGGGTGGCGCCTATGGCTCAAAGGAGTAGAGCGCTGGTCCCATATGCTGGAGGTTGCAGGTTCAAACCTAGCCCCAGCCAAAAACTGCCAAAAAAAAAAACTGCAAAGCAGCTGCTAAAAAAGACAATTGGGCCACCAGGCTGAGGCTTCCGAAACACAGAGCGGGACTTAGAGCATTCCTTTAGGGGGTCCTACAGCAGACTGAGGGGTGCTCAGACCAGGAACTCCCTGTCCAATGGCCCTCCCTGGTGTTATTTGCCCAGCAGCTTCATCAGAGTGGGCCACATTCCAAGGCAAAGGGACACTGAACCTGCTTTAGCATCCAATGGGCAACTGAGGATCAGCATGCCTCTCCCTGGCATAATCAGGGAGTGATCTTCCAGGATGCAGGGTCAGACTTATAGGCCAGAGTCCATACCCCCAGGTCTCAATCACACTGCTCAAGGGCAAGGAGGGGAGATCTATGAATTGGTCTCAGGAGGTGAGGCTGCCCACATGGGCTGTTAGCTGGGAGAGTGCAGTGTGGGTCCTAACTATGGCATGCTTACAGGGAACCCCCGCCCCCACTAAAGAACCGTGGCCTGCTTCAGACTTCCAAAAGGTGAATTTCAGACAGCCAGCAGACTTTCTGGTTGGGTGAGGCCACTACAGCCCCTCCCTGGCAACTTTGCCTAGAAGCTGAAAGCAGATCTTTGACCCCTGCTAAAATGGATACTTTGCCAAATAAGAGTTGCTCAGGCACCTTGGAACCTGAGGGCAAGTTCACTCAACCCATCTCTGCTTAGCTGCACTTCCCCACCTGCGTCTTCTGTGGCAGAGAATAAGGACTCACCTGAAGTTCCCAGGTTCCACTTAGGGCAATCAAATGCTTCTCCTGGGGGGCTTGAGCAGTCACAGCACCCAAAATCAACATGGCAGCTTGTTCCTTCTGATAAGGCCATCATTACTGACATAGAAGTGCATGTCCTCCACAGCATTTACTGACTCAGCCATGCCCTGCATAAGCATCATCCACTGTCTAAGAGATTAAACTGGGGGTGCTGGTGGCACCCTTAGCTCAGTGGTAGGGCACAGGCCACATACACGGAGGCTGGCGGGTATAAACCCAGCCTGGGCCCCCGAAACAACAATGACAACTGCAACAAAAAAATAGCCAGGTATTGTGGTGGGCGCCTGTAGTCCCAGCTACTTAGGAGGCTGAGGCAAAAGAATCGCTTAAGTTCAAGAGTTGGAGGTTGCTGTGAGCTGTGACGCCAAGGCACTCTACCAAGAGACTCTGTCTCAATAAATAAATAAATACATAAAATAAAATAAACTGGGGGTGCCATTATCTAATCAAAACAAAATCCAAAAATAAAATGCAAAAGCTGCTCCAGATGAGATGGAATCAGCAAAAGATATCTGGATACATGAAAAATCAGAGTAAAAAGACACCCCCTCAAAGAAAACAATGGAAACTTTAACCAATGGAAACCAACCAAAATGAGAATATGGAAATGATTGATAAAAAATTTTGAATGTGCTCGTCATGGGGCAGTGCAGCTACAGACCAAGCTGTTTGGGAAGGAGAGAAAATAGCAGCTGGCATCCAGAACAGCTTCTCCAGATGAGTGATAATGGAGAATGTGTGGGACTGGACAGGGCCAGCCACAGCAAAAAAAAAAAAAAAAAATTTTTGAATGTGAATTACAAAAAAGTTTAATGAAGTACAAGAGAAAATAGAAACCCAACACAGAGAAACAATAAAAACAACGCATGAAATGAATGATAAATTCACTAAAGGAACTGAAGTATTAAAAAAAATTAAGCACAGCTTCTGGAAATGAAAAATTCATTCAAGGAAATAGAAAACACAGTGGAAAGCCTTAAGGATAGATTAGATTGGGAAGAAGAAAGAATATCAAAACTAGGGAGAATTGTGAGAACATGGCTGACTAGAAGCAATTTTCGCCAGAGGCTCAAGCCCAAAGGGAGAGATACTGAAGTAGATGGAAGCTGAATGAGAGGAATCCGCACTGAGAGGACTGCATGAGGTACACCCAGCCTGAATCAAGTAGTAGAAACAAGAAAATGGAAGAAAAAGAACAGGTACCAGTCCAGCTCCCAGAGGGAGACCCCTCCCACTAAACAGGAGCTTCATGGTGGGCAACCAGTCAGCCAGTGAACTGGGTTCAAAAGTCTTCTCACCTTATCCCACGGGAGAATTAATTAATTCATCCTTCCTTCATTACTGAGGTCACACCACTGAGTCTAGGCCCATTCTGTCTGGCACCAAAGAACAAATATTTTTCCTGCAATCCTGAGCACCCAGACTGCCCTTCCCCCATCCTAGTTGATGGAAGGACTGCCTCCTATAGAGTCCAGAGTGTTTGATGACCTCATAGGGAGGCTTGGGAAGTCTGCTGGCCACCAAGCTGCAGTATGAGAACAGGAGTATGGCAGTCCAAGCTTTTATGGGGATAGGGTGAACTATATACATCTCCAGCTCCTCAGGAATTCTCAGACAGCTCTGTTTTCTGCCATTCAAGACAACTTCTGAGCTCCAATGGGCGGGTGGGACCAGTGCTTAAATGACTTTGACTTGTGACTAAACTTTGAAGCTGCCCCCTCTGCCAGGCACAGCTCTCTGAGCTTGATTGGATAGGCAGGCAGGTGTCTAAGTGGCTTTGGACTGAACTCTGGAGCTCAGGCCTCCACCAGGTGGGACTCTCTGAGCTCAACTGGGTGGGTGAGGCAGGGTTTAAATGATTATGAAATGAACTTTGTACCTCTGGCCAAAGAGAGAGTCATTATGAAATGAACTTTGGACTCTCTGAGCCCAACTGGGTGGGCGGGGCCAAGTTTTAATCAACTTCAGACCAAACTTTTGGATCAGCACTCTCTATTGGGTGGAGGCTCTCTGAGCTCAATTGGGTGGGCTGTCCTAGGTGCCTGAGCAAGGCAGTGCCCAAAGCCTGAGCAACTCTGTCTGAACTCTAACACCTATGCTGTCTACAGAGTTGCAGCCCTTAGCATTCCATTGGATGGATGGTGCCCAATGCATAAGCATCTCTCCTGACTGGCTAGTGCTGTCAGCTGGGCAGTCTTGTGAGCTTGATTTGTTGGGCAGAGCCAGTGCTGGCAGAGCAACTTTGATTGAAACTCTGGGCCACTATTGCCTACTGATTCTTGTCCCCCTAGAGACACTGTTTGGGTCTGCCGATTCATTATTTGTCTGCCTTTGGTAGTGTGGCGGTGGCACTGAAACAGTGAGGAGTGGACTCATCAGAGACAACCTATCAATTCAACTAAAAAAGTATTAAAAAAGAAAAAAGAGGAAGATGCTGAAAATACTCATAAGGAAGAATCGATTGAAGAACTCTGGCAACATGAAAAATCAGAGCAGATCAATGCCTTCTGGCAATGTAAAAGAAAATACAATAGAGAAATCCACAAAGAAATTGCTGAAATGTCAGAAATAGAATTAGAATATGGATGGCAAATAAGATAATGGGAATGGAGGAAAAGATGGAAACGGAGAACCAAAAAATAGCTCAGAAGTGGTCTTAAGAAATTAATGAATTCAAAGACAAAGTCACCAAAGATATAATGAGGAAAAATATAGCAGAGCTTAAGGAATTGAAAAGGTATTTGAGGAGCTTCAAAATACAGTCGAATCTCTCAGAAAAAGAGTTGAGAAGTGCAAAGAAAGAATCTCAGATAAAGAAGACAAGAATTGGCTCAGCGCATGTGGCTCAACAGGCTGAGGCACCCGCCATGTGCACCTGAGCTGGCAGGTTCGAGTCTAGCCCGGGCCACCAAACAACAATGACGGCTGCAATCAAAAAATGGTCGGGCGTTGTGACGTGTGCCTGTAGTCCCAGCTACTTGGGAGGCGGAGGCAAGAGACTCGCTTGAGCCCAGGAATTGGAGGTTGCTGTGAGCTGTGATGCCACAGCACTCTATCCCGAGTGACAGCTTGAGGCTCTGTCTCAAAAAAAAAAAAAAAAAAAAAAAGAAGAAGAAGACATGACTTTTGAACCAACCCAAGCATTCAAAGAGGTAAAAAAAAAATGGAGAAAAAGAACAAAATATGCCCTAAGAGAGTTATGGGATCATTCCAAGAAATCAAACATCAGAATTATAGGGATTCTTGAAGGAGAAGAGAGTGGTCCCAAAGGCACAAATTCTCTGCTCCAAGACATTATGGTGGAGAAGTTCCCAAGTATTGCAAGAGACACAGAAATTGAGATAGTAGACGGTTTCAAAACCCCAGAATGACTCAATCCAAGAAAAAGCATCTCTTAGACACACTGTAATTAATTTTGCCAATGTTAATATGAAGGAGAAACTTCTGCAAGCAGCCAGGTGTAAGAAAAGTATTCCTTACAAAGGGAAAAGTATAAGGATAACTGCAGATCTTTTAGTCAAAATTTTCCAAACCAGAAAAGGATGGTCATCTATCTTCAACCTTCTTAAACAAAACAATTTCCAGCCCAGGATCCTATATCCTGCTAAACTGAGTTTCATTTGTGATGGAGAAATCAAATACTTCACAGATATTCACATGCTGAGGAAATCTGCCACGACCTGATTGGCTCTACAGGAAATACTCAGACCCATTCTTCATTAACAATCAACAGGAGGGTACATCACCAAAATAAACCTACCCAGAAATTAAAGAACAAAGCCTAGATTCCACAATGAGGAATAAAATTAAGCTCTGGACTTCTGAAAAACAAGATGATCCAAACTCTGCCACATCTATCAATTCTCTCAATTAATGTGAATGGTTTGAATGCTTCTTTAAAGAGGCATAGGCTAGCCAATTAGATACAAAAACTCAGGCCTTCCAAACTTCTTGCCTGTAAGAAACCCACCTTACCTCAAAAGATATCACAAGACCAGGGTGAAGGGATGTGCAATGGAATTCCAGGCATATGGAAAGTGGAAAAAAGCTGGGGCTGCAATCTTGTATGCAGATACAATAGGATTCAAACCAACAAAAATAATGAAAGACAAAGATGGACAGTTCATACTGGTCAACGGAAACATAAGATGAAGAGATTTCAATAGTTAACATCTATGCACCCTTCTGAATGCTCCTTGATATATAAAACAAACCGTAACTGATCTGAATGATATGATATCTTCCCACACTATAACAGTTGGAGATTTTAACACCCCTTTGGCAGTACTGAACAGATCCTCCAAGCAATAACTGAACAAAGACATAATGGACTTTAAACAAGATCCTAGAACAAACAGACTTAACAGACATTTATAGAACACTTTATTTTTTATTTATTTATTTATTTTTGAGACAGAGTCTCACTATGTCATCCTTGGCAGAGTGCTCTGGCATCACAGCTCATAGCAACCTCCAATTCTTGGGCTTAAGCAATTCTCTTGCCTCAGCCTCAGACTACAGGCGCCTGCCACAATGCCTGGCTATTTTTTTGTTGTGGTTGTCCTTGTTGTTTAGCTGGCCCGGGTCAGGTTTGAACTCACCACCCTTAGCGTACGTGACTGTCACTGTAGCCACTGTGCTATGGGTGCCAGCCAGAACACTTTATCCTAAGAAAACCGAATACACATTCTTTTCATCAGCCCACAACAGATCATCTTCCAAAATTGATCATACTTTAGGTCACAAGGCTAGCCTCAACAAATTCAAAAGAATAGAAATTATCCCCCATATCTTCTCAGACCATTATGGAATAAAAGTTGAACTCAAAAGCAACAGAAATCTTCATACTCAAGTAAAATCATGGAAACTAAATAACCTTATGCTGAACAATAGCTGGGTCATAGATGAAATCAAGGAGAGCATTAGTTTTCAGGAACAAAACGATAATGAAGACACAAAGTATCAAAACCTGTGGGATACTGCAAAGGCAGTCCTTAGTGGTAAATGTATAGCATTAGATGCCTTCATTAAGAAAACATAAAGAGAGTAAGTCAGCAACCTAAAGGGTCATCTCAAGCAACTGGAAAAGGAAGAAGAATCTAATCCCAAACCTGGCAGAGGAAAACTAATAACCAAAATTAGAGCAGAACTAAATAAAATACAAAACAAAAGAATTATTCACAAGATCAATGAAACAAAAACTTGGTTCTTTGAAAAAGTTAATAAAATTGATAAACCCTTGGCTAGACTAACCAGAAACAGAAGAACAAGATCTCTAATAATTACCATCAGGAATGATAAAGGGGAAATAACAACAGATGCCACAGAAATATAAAAGATTCTCAACAATTACTATTAAAAAACTCTATTTGCAGAAATATGAAAATGTAGAGGAGATGGATTGATATCTAGAAGCATGATACCTTCCAAAACTCAGCCAGAATGATTTAGAAATCTTGAATAGACCAATATCAAGTACTGAAATAGCATCATTTATACAAAAATCTAACACCCCCCCACCAAAAATCCCTGGATCAGATGGTTTCACACCAGAATTCTATAAAACCTTCAAAGAGGAACTAGTTCCTCTACTAGTCCTAGTTATCACAGTCAGGCATAAACTTTTCTAAAATATAGAGAAAGAAGGCATCCTCCCCAACACATTCTATGAAGCAAGCGTCACTTTATCTCCAAACCAGAAAAAAAAAAAAACAACTATATACCAAAATCATTAATGAGTATCAATGCAAAAATATTCAATGAGATATTAGCAAAGAGAATACAACAACACATTAATAAAGTTAAACACCATGATCAAGTGGGTTTTATTCCAGAGACACAAGGTTGGTTCAACATATGCAAATCTGTAAATATAACATACTACATAAATAGAATCAAAAACAAAAACCATATGATTCTTTTAATTAACGCAGAAAAGGCTTCTGACAATATCCAGCATCCTTTCATGATAAAAACACTCAAGAAGACCGTCTTAGAAGGAACATTCCTTAAATTGATGCAGGCTACCTACAGCAAACCCACATCCAATATCATATTCAATGGAGTAAAACTGAAAGCATTTCCCAGTCAAATCTGGAACCAGACAAGGACACTCACTGTCTCCACTGCTATTTAACATAGGCTTGGAACTCCTAGTTACCACAGTCAGGCAAGAGAAGGCAATCAAAGGAATCCACATGGGGGCAAAGGAGGTCACACTCTCCCTCTTTGCACATGATGTGATCTTATACCTGGAAAATCCCAGGGACTCAACTACAAACCTCTTCGAAGTGATCAAGGACTATATAGCAGCATGTCAGGTTACAAAATCAATACCCAGAAATCCGCAGCCTTTGTATACACCAACAATTGTCAAGCCAAGGACAAAATCAAAGACTCTGTTCCTTTTACAATAGCACCAAAGAAGATGAAATGTCTGGGAATATATCTTTAAAAAGATGTGAAAGAGCTCTATAAAGACAATTATGAAACTCTGAGAAAGGAAATAGCAGAAGATGTCAACAAATGGAAGAACATACCATGCTAATGGCTGGGAAGAATCAACATCATTAAAATGACCATACCCAAAGTAATCTACAGATTTAATGCAATCCCCATCAAAGCACCAATGTCATTCTTTAAAGATCTTGAAAAAATGGTACTTCGATTCATATGGAACCAGAAAACACCCTGAATAGCAAATACAGTTCTTGGAAATAAAAACACATCTGGAGGCATCATGTTGCCAGATTTCAGGTTATATTACAAGGCTGTAGTGATCAAAACAGCATAGTACTGGTACAAAAATAGAGACATAGATCTATGGAATAGGACAGACAATCTAGAGACAAACCCAGCCACATATCATCATTTAATCTTTGATAAGCCTAACAAAGACATGCAATGTGGAGAAGAATCCCTATTTAACAAATGGTGCTGGAGAGTTCCACATGCAGAAGACTAAAACTGGACCTCCACCTCTTACCATTGACAAAAATTGATTCTTGTTGGATAAAAGATTCAAATTTAAGACATGAAACAATAAAAATTCTAGAAGAGAGTGTGGGGAAAACAAAGATAGTGGCCTGGGAAAAAAGTTTATGAGGAAGACCTCCCCCCCCCCCGCCCCAGCAATTGCAGCAACACCAAAAATATACAACTAGGACTTGATCAAGCTAAAAAGTTTATGCACAGCTAAGCAAACAGCCCTCAGGATGGGAGAAGATTTTTGCATATTATTAATCTGATAAGGGCCTGATAACTAGAAACTATAGAGAATTCAAATTAAACAATAAGAAAAAGTACAAACAACTCTCTCTATAAGCGGGCAAGAGATTTGAATGGAAACTTCTCTGGGCATAAAGGACGAATGGCCAATAAACACATGAAAAAATGCTCATCATCGTTTTTGGGTTTTTTTGAGACAGAGTCTCACACTGTCATCCTGAGTGGAGTACCGTGGAGTCACAGCTCACAGCAGCCTCCAATTCGTGGGCTCACGTGATCCTCTTGCTTCAGTTTTTCTATTTTTAGTACAGATAGGGTCTTGCTTTTGCTCAGGCTGGTCTCAAACTCATGAGCTCAAGCAATCCAGCCTCAGCCTCCCAGAGTGCTAGGATTACAGGTGTGACCCACATTCTCATCATCTTTTCATCTTTAATGATCAGAGAAATGCAAATCAAAACCACTCTAAGATATCACCTAACCCCAGCAAGATTAGATCACATAACAAAATCCCAGAACACCAGATGCTGGCAAGGATGTGAACAGAAGTGAACACTTCTATATTGCTGGTGGAAATGCAAACTAGAACAGCCTTTTTGGAGAGAAAGTGGGGAGAATCCTCAAAGATCTAAAGAAGATTGACATACCATTCATGATATTTTCTCGTTTACTATATGAAAACATTTTTTAATCCTTGTTTAGAAATTTTCTCCTGACCCTTCGAATATGTCAATCAGGTTGATAAAATATCTCAGATTGCATGTGAAGCCCCCACACTGTACCCCATGGTTGAACTAATGTACACAGCTATGATTCAATAAAAAAAAAAAAAAAGAGTATAGCTATTCTTATGATCAAAATATTTCTGATTGTACATGATTGCACCAATGTACACAATTATGATTCAATAAAATTATTTAAAAAAAAAGATCTAAAGAAGACCTTCCATTTGACCCTGCAATCCCATTACTAGGTATATACCCAGAAGAACAGAAATTATTTTACCACAAACACATTTGCACTAGAATGTTTACTGCAGCTCAATTCATAATTGCCAAGTTCTGGAAGCAATCTATGTGCCCATCAACCCATGAATGGATCAACAAACTATGGTATATGCATACCATGGAATATTTTTCAGCCATTAAAAAAGATGTAAAAGACTGGGCGGTGCCTGTGGCTCATCGAGTAGAGTGTCAGCCCCATATACCAAAGGTGGTGGGTTCAAACCCAGCCTTGGCCAAACTGCAAAACAGAAAAATAGCTGGGCGTTGTGGTCGGCGCCTGTAGTCCCAGCTACTTGGGAGGCTGAGGCAAGAGAATCGCCTAAGCCCAGGAGTTGGAGGTTGCTGTGAGCTGTGTGATGCCACGGCACTCTACCGAGGACGATAAAGTGAGACTCGTCTCTACCAAAAATAAATAAATAAATAAATAAAAGATGTAAAAGACTTTATGTCTTTTACATTTACCTAGAGTTGAAATACGTTCTTCTTAGTAAAGTATCGCAAGAATGGGAAAATAAATATCCAATGTACTCCATACTAATATGAAATCAGTATAAAAACAATTACAAGTTCATAAGAACAATAAAACACTATTATACTCAAGTTCGAGGGTAGAGGGAAGTGGCGGGATCTCACCTAATGTGCACATTCTGAGGGTGTACAACACACCTGTTGGGTGTAAGGCTCTTCTACAAATGTAATTTTGCCCTGGAAGTGAGAACAATGTAACCTAAATATTGTATCCACATATTAATTTGAATAAAGTTTTAAAAAATAAGTAAATAAAAATATAAATTATCAAAAAAAAAAAGGAATCTCAAAACTAGAAGAAAATGCCTTCAAATAAAATAAGGCAAAGAGAAAAGAACAGAGACATAAGAGGAATATACAAAGCCTACAAGAAATTTCGGATTATGTAAAAAAAAGCCCAACATAGGAATCATAGGCATCCCTGAGTGTGAAGAAGAAAATGCACAAGGCCTATTTGAGAGAATATTTGAGGAAAATTTCTTAGGTTTGCTAGAAATCTGGACATTCAAGTACCAGAAGTACAACAGATTCCTGGGAGAGTCATTGCTAAGAGGCAATCACCACAATATATAGTCACCAGACTGGCCAAAATTAACATGTAAGAGGAACTCCTATCTACCATAAGGTGAAAGTATCAGGTAACTTATAAAGAAAAACCCAACACTAAATGCAGACTTCTCAATTGAGACATCACAAGCTGAAAGGGACTAGGTCCCCATTCTGTCTTCCCAAACAGAGTAATGGCCAGTCTACAAGTTTATATCCTGCAAAACTAAGTTTCCTATATGAAGGAGAAATAAAGACTTTCTCACACAAGCAAATCCTGAGGGAATCTTTCAAGACCATATCTGCATTCTACACTGATGAGAACAGACACCAGTGTAAAACCATCCAAATGCTAACGTTCAGAGTCATGATACCACAGTGGCTTGAGAAGTTTAAAAAAAAAAAAACAGCAGTGAAGTTCTACTTGACAGGATGAATGGAAATCCATCTACAATTCTTTCAACAAATGGGAATGGCTTGAACTCCTCTCTCAAGAGACGGGCGGACTGAATGGCTAAAAAATACAAGGCAAGTACCTGCTATCTCCAGGATATGCATCTAACCCACAAGGACTCATTCAGACTCAACGTGAAGGGATGGGAAGCAATACTTCATGTAAATACAAACCAAAAGAAAGCTGGTGTAGCCACTCTCAGATAACAGACTGCAAAACAGCCAAAGTAAAGAAAGGCAAAGATGGTCATCATGTAATGGGAAAGAGAACATTTCAATAAGAAGACATAACAATTCTAAATATTTATACACCTAACACAAGTGCACCCAGATTTATAAAGTAGATCCTACTAGATCTAAACAAAGTTGTAAGGCCAGGCGTGGTGGCTCATGCCTATAATCCCAGCACTCTGGGAGGCTAAGGCATGTGGATCGCTTACGCTCACAAGTTCCAGACTAGCCTGAGCAAAAGTAAGACCTCATCTCTACCAAAAACAGAAAAACTAGTCAGACATTGTGGCGAGTGTGTATGGTCCCAGCTACTCAGGAGTCTGAGGCAAGAAGATCTCTTAAGCCCAAGAATTTGAGGTTGCTGTGAGCTATGATGACACCACAGCACTCTATGCAGGGTGTCAGAGTAAGACTCTGTCTGGGGGAAAAAAAAACAAACCCAAAGTGATAAACACCCATATTATAATACCTTGGGACTTCAACACCACTGACAGACTGTATAGATCTTTCAAGCAGAAAATAAACAAACTCAGGACTTAAACAAGACTCTAGAGCAAATGGACCTACCAGACATTTACAAAACATTCTACCACCAAACTACTGAGTATACACATTCTTCTCATCAGCACACAAAAAGAAACATCTTAGGTCACAAAACATGTCTCAACAAATTCAAAAAAAGAAATTATACCATGTATCTTTTCAGACCACAGCAGAATAAAACGAGAAATCAACTCCAACAGAAACACTCAAATCTACACAATGTCACAGAAATTAAACAACTTACTGCTGAGTGAATATTGAGTCAAGAAGGAAATTTAGATAGAAATCATAAGATTCTTTGAACAAAATGATAAAGGAGGATCCAGCAAAAGCCATACTACTAGGAAAATTCATAGCCTTAAATGCATACATCAAAAAGACCCAGAAAGACTGCAAATCAACTCAAGGAATTAGAAAATGAAGAGCAAATCAATCTCAAACTCATCAGAAGAAAAGAAATAACTAAGATCAAACCAGAACTAAAATAAATTAAAAAAAACCCCAGAAGATTGATAAAACAAAAAGTTGGTTCTTTGAAAAGATAAACAAAATTGACAGACCTTTTGTTAGATCAACAAAAAACAAAAGAATGAACCCAAATGAGCTCAATCCAGAAGTTTAAAAGGAGATATTACAACTGATACCACAGAAATATAAAACATTATCTCTGAATACTATAAAAATCCCTTTGCATTTAAACTGGAAAAATGCTAAAGTAGACAAATTCATGGAAACACAACATCCCTAGCCTCAATCAAGAAGAAACAGAACTCCTAAACAGACCATTATCAAGTAATGAAATTAAAGCAGCAATTAAAAAAACTCCAATGAAAAATAGTCCTGGAGTAGATGGTTTCATAGCTGAATTTTACCAGACCTACAAGGAAGAATCGTTACCCACATTGCAGAAATTATTTCATAGTAGTAACGGGTTAAATCAAAGAATGAATGTTTGCGAAGACTATTAAGGAGTACTACATTTTGCCATTATAAAGTGCACCTACATTTTTGGCCCAAACATTTCAGGTAGGAAGCAGTGGGGGAGGCATAAATTTATACCCAACAAGTACAATGCTAAAGGGGCATTTATAACTTTGACTTAAACTATACAAAAGCAATTCATGCAACCATTTGTGCCCCCATGATATTCTGAAATAAAAAATACTTTTAAAAAGAACTGCAAAGTCAGTAACAATGAATTATTGTCACTAGCTATTTAAACAAACATCAGTTACATATCAAAAGTTTAACAGGAGGCTCAGCGCCTGTGGCTCAACGGGCTAAGGCGCCAGCCACGTACACCTGAACTGGCGGGTTCGAATCCAGCCCGGGCCCGCCAAACAATAATGACGGCTGGCCGGGCATCGTGGTGGTGGGTGCCTGTAGTCCCAGCTACTTGGGAGGTTGAGGCAGGAGACTCGCTTAAGCCCAGGAATTGGAGGTTGCTATGAGCTGTGATGCCACAGCACTCTATCCAGGGTGACAGCTTGAGGCTCTGTCTCAAAAAAAAAAAAAGTTTAACAGGAAATGCCTTGAAACTTCATGTTATTTTGTGTTTAAATTCAGAAAACCACCTAGGAATAATGAGTAAATTCTCAAATGTATGTGGTCAAAAAAAGGTTTGTGATTATATTCGATTTGATAGTTCTATGTGCTTTTCTAGTTTCTAGACTTTAGAAGGTAGTAAGAAACATTTATACATTAGGTATCTTGCATCATTCTCTCAATTTATAACAAATCCTGAACATCTTGTTTAAAGTTACAGCTACTAAGAAAGTTAAATGTACAGACAGTCCTGGTTTATGAATGAGATAGGTTTGATACTTTGTTCTCAAGTTGCATTTGTATATAATAGCCTCTAGGTTAGTTGTATGTCAGGCAGATGTTTGTAACTCTGGGACTTACTATAACAGCCTCTGTTCGTAAGTGTAATCTGTACATAAGTTAAATGTCTGTAACGTGTGGACTACCTGTGTGGAAGACAAACAGTGGTTTGTTTGCTCTAACTAAAACTCACAGTAGGCACCCATTTCTGTTACACATTTCTAACTAAAATTAAAAAAAAAAAAACCACTTCATTTCAAAAAACATTTACTTACCAATTGAAGATAGAAATCAGTAGGACTATTTATATGACAAACCATAACGGAAACATTTGTTGTTTCTTCAGGCAAAATAGGTGGATGATAATGTAAAGCTGTATTTTTTTCAGAGTAACTTCTTGGTGATTGTGACCTAAACCTAATAAAAAGCATAAGAAAGAGCAATTTTCTTAAGGTCTCTCTTCTCAGTGACTTGATCTGAAGACAGGACTTATACATATACTAACTTTCATTATTATTCCTTTTCCACTTTCTCTTTTCTTGTAACATTCCTTGGTATTGTCTCCAATTATTGAACCAGTTTAAATAAGATGCCAAATCTCTAAACATAATAGTTAACCTTCAAATTTGTTGTGTTAGGACATTTTAGAGCTGGGCCTGATTGCCATATTTCAATTCAATGCTGCTCTTCTACTCTTTTACATTAATAGCTGTCATATTGCTTGGCAAGGCCAGATGAGGTGTCTGTAGCCCTTCCAGTTTCAAGATTCTTCTTTCATTTTTCTAGAATGGAGTCTACATGGATCACTTCCAAAGTCATCTAATCACCGATGACAGATAGATAGGGTCTTCCACAACATCTAAGGTTACTTAGGACATCAAAAACGAAGGAGAAAGAAACTTTAAATATCTATTCTAGATTCATACATTAAATATAGAGTTGTGATCATGAACTCATTCCAAAGGCTAGAAAATTTAAGTTAGGAACAATTCCTACAATCTTTGAAACTCTAGTAAAGCTGCTCATAGTTACCAAGAATATAGAAAATATTTAGTATCCAAATGTTTTATTTGAGCTACCTTAATTTCTCAATTCTTAAACCTAATTACCTAAATGCAGTTTTCACAGACAACTATCCTTAGAAAATCCTGGCTCGGCACCTGTAGCTCAAGCGGCTATGGCACCAGCCACATACACCAGAGCTGGCAGGTTCAAATCCAGCCTGGGTCTACCAGAAAACAATGACAACTGCAACCAAAAAATAACCAGGCGTTATGGCAGGCACCTGTAGAACCAGCTACTTGGGAGGCTGAGGCAAGACAATTGCTTAAGCCCAAAAGTTAGAGGTTGCTGTGAGCTGTGAAACTATGGCACTCTACCCAGGGCAACAGCTTGAGGGTCTGTCTTAAAAAAAAAAGAAAGAAAAAAAGAAATCTCTGATAGCAGTATTTTTAACTTCTTAGGGCACGTTGAGGTTTACTCTAGACCCATGGTATTTAAAAGCAAAATCTGGTGTTCCTATTTATAGATATAACCTCAAAGAATATTTAAGTTTTAATAAGTTACTTACCTTGCTAGTTCCATAAAAACTAATGCATCTCTAATAGACACAGGCATATCACTGCTTATTTTATTTGTTGGTGGTTTCTGTAGATCTACAATAAGCACACCATCTTCTTCTCTAAAAACTTTCATTAAAACAGCCTTGTTATTTACCATTTTCAAAAATTCCACTTTAGCTTCCTCTTTCCAGCCTTCATTCTGTAAAATTCCACAGTAATTAGGAATTATAATTAGCTCTAATATTATAATGTTCTAGATTTATCTTTGTACCAAGCCTGCAACTTCAAGCTAAGGCACTACACAGACATTAATAAATGTGTTTTTATATATATTAAATTTTTTACTTTTTTTTTTTTTGTAGAGACAGAGTCTCACTTTATGGCCCTCAGTAGAGTGCCATGTCATTACACAGCTCACAGCAACCTCCAACTCCTGGGCTTAGGCGATTCTCTTGCCTCAGCCTCCTGAGTAGCTGGGACTACAGACGCCTGCCACAATGCCCGGCTATTTTTCTGTTTTGCAGTTTGGCCAAGGCTGGGTTTGAACCTGCCACCTTCGGTATGTGGGGCTGGCACCCTACTCGATGAGCCACAGGTGCTGCCCATATGTGTTTTTTATATATAACATAAATATATTCTCAAGGTTTTGTTGTTTGTTTTCTTTTTGGGATGGGGTCTCATTCTATCACTTGGGCTACTCAAGATTTTACTTTAGAATTTAATTTCACTTTTGAATATTTTTTTTGCAGTTTTTGGCCGGGGCTGGGTTTGAACCCACCACCCGCCAGTATATGGGGTCAGTGCCCTACTCCTTTGAGCCACAGGCACCACCCTACTTTTGAATATTAATACAAAGATTATAAAGAGCTTAGAATGAAATAAAGTATTACACACAACTTTTCCACTTTATGAAAATTCAGAGTTATTTTATAAAGCCTATAATAAAATCAAAATTTTTACAATCATCCATTTATCTGCTTCCATTACTAGCAATATATGAAGTACATGCTATTTAAATAAGAAAAATATTCACCTACTGAGAAAAAATACTTCTAAGTTCTTCTTTGACCATTTAAGTGGTATACCTAAATTTCAAGGATGAAAAGCACAAATTCCTTACAAATGAAAAATAGCTTTCTAAAGATTTTATGATTGTAAGTGTAAAACCTGCTTAGTTTAGAAAATACAAAAATGTATAGAAAGCTAAAAACACAACAATCTCATCATATTGAGGAAAACACCAATGTTAGTATTTTTGTTTCCTTTTACTTCTTTATTCCTTTACTCATTATTTCAAATATTTTTTGAATGGCTACTCCTATGTGGCAGGTGATTTGCTAAATGCTGGAAATCCAATGATAAGCAAAACACAGACTCTTGCTTTCATATACCTTATAACAATAGAAGTGCTTAATATACAGTATATTGCTATACGTAATTCCTGTCTCCTAGGAGTTTTCAGTCTTGCTGGAGAACAGATACTCATAAATACAAAACAGAATACAAGCAATATGAGCCATCAATAGACTAATGAACAAAGGGCCATGCAAACAGAGAAGAAATATATGGAAATAAATACCATTATCATTTTAAACTTATTTCTCTTTATATAACAGACTCCAAAGTTACTGATTTACTTGGATATTTCACTTATCACTATGTTCATATATGCTTACTCATCTCAGTCTCCCATTATTTTCAGTTGGGGAAAAAGTTCATTTTCTTTCTTATTGACACAAATAGCTTATTATGCAAAATATATTTACTAAGATAACTGGTTCCTTGAGCTTACACTCTATAATCTAATTGACAATACATAGCTAAAATTGTAGTATTTAGCTTCTGAAAAAGAAATAATTTAAGTCTCACTTACTGACTTCTGCGGAACAATGTCTTTCAATGAGCAAGGCTGTGCCAAGGGTTGGATGTCTTTCAGTAGCCCTTTAATGTATAGGTCAGACTTTCTTAGAATCAGACATAAATCATCAAGTACAACATGTTGCTCAGCAATGCGTTCTGGTATCATGTGACTATCACCAATTCTAGGAGAAATTCAAGTAATATTTACTGAAATTAATGCTTCAAACTTGAACTTTGGACTTGCTTTTCCCCATAAAAAGTATGTATTTCTAAGGACACTTTTCTTAAGTTTTATCTTCTAAGAAAGTTATATTCCAAATTTATACTTTACTATGAAGTTCACTAGGAAAGTTCTGAGATAGACCGTGTTATGGTCCATTAATTTCTCTTCCAAGGAAAACACAGTTGACAGTGGCATCTTTTCTGATTCACCCATGTAAGTTTCAACTTGCTTGGCTTTTCAGTACTGTTGGGTTTCTTTTGTTTCTATCTGCACAGCACTGAGGCAGCATCAGCTATAGAGTTGGAAAGAGATCACTTTCTTGCAATGATTTTCTACGATTTCTAAAAGTTGGTTAAAGGAGTCTCAAAGCCTTAGGCATTTGCAACAAGCCTTCAGGGACCTTCTTTCTACACAATTTTTTGGTGGTTTCAAGAATTTAGAAGAGGTCAAACTTCACTGAAAGATGAAGAGTGGGTATCTGGCAACTGCAGTGACTAAGGAAAATATTGCTGACTGAGGAAAAAATGGAAATAATTTGCAAAAACAATTGAGTGATGTTTAAGGACATTGAAGTGGAAGTACAGATTGGATCACTGGCAGTGTCCAAAATCCTGCACAATTATCTTCCAATTAGGAAAGTTTCATCTTGATGGGTGCCTTACACTTTGACAGATGAGCAAAAGTCCATCTGTGTTGAATGGTGTGAAGAAATACTGTCCAGATTCAACAGAGGCAAGGCTAGATACATTTCTGACATCATCACTGGTAATGAAACCTGGATTTAACCATTTGATCGAGAGAATAAGCGTGACTCTAAAACCCACCAACAAAAGTGAAAAGGTCTTGAAGTACTGGAAAGAAAACGGTAGCAACTTTCTGCTTCAAAAATGGTCATAGTGCAAGTATTCCTCTGGAGAAAGAAAGAACTGTTACTGCTCAGTGGTACGTAACAGTACGCTACCAAAATTTTGGAGAAGCTTCAAGAATGGCAGCCAAGGACAAGACTGTGAAGACCATCTTACACTGTGATAAGTGTCTGCCCACACAGCCAACATCACCATTCAGTTCCTACGATCCACAAAGGTTACAATTATGATTTGTTCAACCTAAAGTCATGCCCTAGCCCCATGTGATAATTTTCTGTTCTCTATAGTAAAAAATTGCATGTGCTGAAGAAGCTGTTTATGCCTATGAAAGTGAGCTTATAGCACTTGAAGAAAATGAGTAGAAAGAGTGTTTTCACAAATGTAAAAGTGCACAGAATGTTGTGGAATTCTGAATTATTTTGAGAAAATATAGTAATAAAAATGATTTTATGTTTCTTAATTTTTGTCTATCTCAAAACAATATAAACAAAATATAAATCTATTTATTTAAAAAACTATGACCATTAAATAAGATGACCACAGTATCATTAATAATAGTCCTTACTAAAGAAACATTTCAGTTTGTTTTATTTTCCTAGAAGATGGAAAAAACATTTTTAAATGCTTAGAGTTAGATAGCATGATACTTTATAAGCATTAAACTACAGAAGTCTGATTTAAAATTTAACTCAATCATATATAGCTAACTATAAGATTTTTTTTTTTAAATAATTCATCTTGGTCATTATTCCTTATTTTAAAGACAAAAGAAGGGTACTTAAGTTTGAAGTACATCAAAAGTTCCTTTTCCAAGCTCCTATCTAGGAATATTGATAACTGATACATTTTATTTATTTAGTAAGATTGCTATAACACACAATAATAAAGTACATGCCTTGGAAGTAAAGAATAATAAATTATTCCTCTATATCCCTTTCTAACTTCATTTATTCCCCCCATGTTTCTAAGTGGGCCAGAAACATGTAATATAAAATATCATACCCTGTGACAATTAGGACTTCTGAATTTCCAAAATCTACCATGAATATTTGTATTAATGCAACTTCACAAACTGAGAATTTGGTTGGACTATAAGGTTTTCTGGTATTTTTACTTTCTATTGGAATTAATTCAGTGATAGTTCCTCGACACCACATTCCATTTTCAATACTGTTGACAAATATTGTTGCACCTAAATGAGAGAGACAAATTGCTATCAATGTTTATTGAGAAAGACACCTAATAACTTCTAATTTACTAACACATTTATTAGTTCTATCACAAAAAGTCTTACTTCTTTTATCTGTGATCATATAATACTGTGTCAAGTACTATGAGGATGCAATGTAGTATATTATGATAGTTTCCATTATACAAGTTAAACAGCAAGATAAAAATCCGAAAGAGTATTAAATCAGTAGTCACTTAACAATGACCTGTTTTGGGCAGGTGTGGTGGCTCAAGCTTATAATCCTAGCACTCTGGGAGGCCAAGGTGGGTGGATTGCCTGAGCTTACAAATTGGAGACTAGCCTAAGTTAGAGCAAGATCCCTCCTCTAAAAATAAGTGGGCACTGTGGCAGGCACGTGTAGTCCCAGCTACTCAAGAGGCAGAAAACCTAGCCCAAGCATGATGGCTGCTTAGAATAGGTAGCATGAGAACACAGATCATCCTACAGCCCATCTCTAGTACACATTGGAGATAAACCTGGTAAGTTGTGGTCACTGACTATGGACAGGAGACACTGTACAATGCCCTCTCTATATGCTAATAAAAACAGGATAGTTGAAAGGCACATAAAGGCAGCCTTTTAATTTTCTTTAAGTTATACCAAAGCATTTGTCTGACTTCAAACCATCAGTGACTCTTCTTATTTTGATATACTACATAACCAACATTCTCTTAGTTTTAAAATATAGTAAGTCCTCGTTTAACATTGTTGTAAGGTTCTTGGAAACTGTGATTTTAAGTGAAACAACTATAATAAAACCAACCTTATCATAAGCCTATGATAAGGCATAAATTAGAGTTAAGTTCTTATAATATAGGAGGTGGGACAATCAAGTTCACAAACTTATCCCAGAAAAAGTGCTGAATATCACTGCAATCACCTTCAAGTTACTTCCCTTGGGAAGCTATGCACTGATGCCAGTGCCTAGTCCACTCTTCAAAGCAATTTTGGAATTCTTTTTATGGAATGGCCATCAGTGCTATTGTTGCCCAAGGTATAAAAATTAAGTTTGTGAACTCATCCTAGAAAAAGTGCTGTGTACCCTATTGCTAAATATCACGTCAGTCACCTTCAAAGTACTCACTCCCCTTGGCCATCTGGTGACCGTAGTGATATTCAGTAACGAGGTTTGTAGTATATTTTCTAGGATGAGTTCACAAGTTTAATTGACTGACCTTGTATTTCTGGTCACAAAAATATCACCAAAATTCTATGTATAGACCCTAACACTGAAATAAATGTGAGCTATACCTCACAGAATTAGTACAATAATTATTTACTCAATTTTTGATGAAATTTTGACAGTCATAGTGACAAGTGAGTTAAATCAAGAAATTAAAGTTCATAATGTTGACAGTCATAGTGATAAGTGGGTTAAATCAAGGAATTAAAGTTCATAAAATGAAAACTTAAGGAGTATTATATTTTGATGTGTCTGATATACACCCACACTTTTTGCCCAAACTTTCAGGAAAAAAAATCTTCTGTTATTTAATTCAAATTCAAAGCTTATACAGTGTACAAAAACCACTTCAACATTTTCTAAGGGATTTCCAATACTTTTGGTAAAAAAATATCAGCTAGATTGTTAGCTTCTGCCTAAGAGAAAGACAGTCACTCTTTCCTGGCTGAAAATGCCTGTTGCAAGTTTGCTGTAAGTTCAATACCACCAATTATCATAATCAAGGATATTACTTTGCATACAGATATTATTATTGCTTTCTGGAGTTACATTTTAAAGGTGTAAACCAAAAAGAATTTATTTAGATACAGAATTAGTAGTACCCATGTATAATATACATCCTTATTTTTCCCTCAAAAATGTGGGCTAAAAATGCACATAACATACTGCAAAATATGGCACTTCATATCACCATACAGTTCAAAAACAATCACAAATACGATGGCTCACTGAGTGCTTTCATACTGCATTATTTATTGTGATGCATTTGTATGACTGTCATATACTTTATGAACTTTTATTTATGGTAGTTTGTATTCATTCATTTTCCAGCACACTTTTTTCAGTATAGGGTCAAGGGTGGCCTAACCAGGCACCTCAAAACACAAGGCAGGAACCATCCCTGGACTGAACACAATTCCATTGTAGGGTGTACTGTTTCTTTTTTTTAAACTTCAGTAATAGGATTAGGCTAGTTTGCTTTTGTAAGATTAAAGTCCAGGTTGTAGTTGCCCTCATCACCCAGAAAGTATGCAAGATACCCCATGCAACATAGCTGTTGGGTCAGAATTCACTCATCCTCTTCCCCCCCTAATGTGACCATCTTTGGGATGAGAAGGAAACTGGAATACCTTGAGAAAACCCACACAGACATAGGAAGAATGTGCCAACTCAAAACAGAGGCCCTGGCTGGGAATCGTTTTGTTTCTTTCATCAACATTATAATGAAATGGCATTATCCGAGGTCCTGCTGTGTATATCCTACGAAACCATTCTTTCTCACAATAAATGAAAGTCTGTTGAAATCACTGATGTTCTTCATAATGGAGTACAGAGGTAGGGAAAGAGAACAAGAGGATACCCTCCTCTCCCACAGCACCAATTCACATTTATTCCTTTATCATTAATTCTCAAAATATAAGTACTGAAATCATCTCTACCTTGAAAACAAAATTATCATTAACAAGTTATAGCAACAGATGTCTTTTTGGTTTTCTCAAGACATTTTCTGAATACAAGCTGAGTTGTTTTGGGCATACATTACATTTCAGAGAATTATTTGCAACCACAAAAATTAAGTTCAATACTATACTTACCTCCTCTTAGATAATTTTTTTTTTTTAGGTTTTAGAATTATTCATTTACACCACAAATGTATAACGATACTAAATCTTCTGCTATTTTGAAAAGCGATATAGATAACCTCAGAGCTAATTTCACTTTTAAACTATCATTTAAGACTAGACAAAGTATCTTTGATAATAATTATAAATAGGCATTGACTGCCACAGAGTGAAAAAAATGTTCTATTAAAATATGAAAGCATAGTTTAATCATATTGCAGAGTAAAATCAAATTCAGTCTTTAGTCAACAGTGGTAGAAAAAAAAATAGTTGTAACAAAAGCCTAAAGCATGGCCAATTCACATATGCTCAGAATTAAAACAGACAGATTACATTTATAACTACCCTCTTTGGGGCATGAGGAGTGGATGCCATAGGACTCCTGCATCTTAAATGCTAGCCCCAACATCCACACATACAGAGTACAAGACTAGAGTTACATAGGAAGAATCATCTTAGAGACAATAGTTTTCCCAGCAGATTAAGAGGTTAGGCTATATAACTATGTCAGGAGTTTTTATAATTTATTTTTACATTTTTTAGAGACAGGGTCTTGCTTTGTCACCAAGGATAAAGTGCAGTGGCACAATCAAAGCTCACTGCAGCCTTGAACTTCAGGGTTCAGGCGATCCTCCCTACTCAGCCTCCTGAATGGCTGAGACTTACAGGTATGCACTACCATGCCTGGTTAAAAAAAAAAAAAAATTTTTTTTTTTTAATTGAGACAGGATCTTGCCATGTTGCCAAAGCTGGTTTCAAACTCCTGGACTCAAGCAATCCTCCTGCCTTGGTCTCCCAAAGTGCTGTGTTATAGGCATGGGCTATTGAGCTTGGCAAGTTTTACAGTTAAAAAGCAACTTACCCCACTCCATAATGGAGTTTTTATGTATATCTCACTCTAAAAATAATGTCAACATTAAATGTTAATCCTTATAGGACAAGGGACAGGGTTAAAGAGTTAAGAGCTAAGGACAGAATGATACGGGCAAAAGCCAAGAATCATAGCTGACCCTAAGTGCCAAAAACAATACTAACTAGACACAGGATACTGCCTCAGCCCTAAGTCCTATGTTAGCAGTGATAATAAAAAGACAAGACAGAAATGTAGCAAACAGAATGTGTTAAGAGTTAAATCATGCGGTCAAAAAAACCCTTATTTTTTAACCTTGAGTTTCTCTTTGAAGCTTGCTGCTGAGCTGTTTTCCCATGCATGAGATCACAATAAAAGTTTGTATGGAAAGTTGGGAGGGGTCTCACCCTTGTCTCTCTGTGGGGAGTGCTGGTTCATGTAGTCTTCTTAGAGGCCCCTCAGTTCATCACATATTGACTGAGTAGGTGTTATAATTTTGCATCAAGTTGCACCAACAAATCCTTAACTAACATGCCTAAGTAATCTAACTTATGTTACATAATTCTAAAACTTTCATGCTTATTATTAACTTGGACCAGAAATCTATATTATAACAAGTTTTTGTGGGTTGGCCAAGTATCATATTTAAATAAACTTCATTTTAACTTGCAGTTTCATTACCTAGCTCCAAAATGTCTGAAGGATCAAGGTGTAAACTCTTACTGCAAAATTCATTCACCTTCTTTTCCAATAATGTTGCATCTTTTATTTGGGAATACTTCCGAATGTAAAAGTGGCAAGGATGTATTACATGGCTTACAAAAACCAGCTCTGGAGAACCTAGATAAGAATCAACATTTAAACCACATTAATAAACTATGGGTTAGAAAAGAATACACAAAAGCTGAAAAACTCTAATAGCCTCTCAGAGAATAAGTGTCATATGGCATTGTAAACTCTAGAATACTAAATGTAGGCCCCATGAAAAAGTCTAAACCCTAAATGGTTGATAGGCATCACTTTCAACAATGAATTATTTAGCAACTTGAATAGCAAACACTGTATAGTACTTGTATACTAACTTATGTATGTAACTTATTTAACGTTGTAAAATACGTTATATAAATGGAATCACAGTTCACATGGACAGATTCTAAACTCAGTGTACATCTAACCCCACAGTATTATAAAACTTAGTTTATTTATAGATATATTTGGAATTCAGAATCTCCTTAATAATGATTAGGTTTCTAGGATAGTGGACAAAAGCCAGTTCAATATATGCCCTATTATACTTATAGAAGGCTATTATACTTATAGCCACTCTGAGTCTCAAGTCTTAGAAATCAGGTTAGAGAGGTAGGAAAAAATGTTGAGACAAAGCCAAAGTAGCATTTAGGGGAACATGTGTATTTTGTGAGGAGAGACGGAGGAGAAGACAAGACAGAAAATTTTCTACATATAGGACTAATTTTTTTTTTCTTTTTGAGACAGAGCCTCAAGCTGTCACCCTGGATAGAGTGCTGTGGCATCACAGCTCACAGCAACCTCCAATTCCTGGGCTCAAGCGAGTCTCCTGCCTCCACCTCCCTAGTAGCTGGGAGTACAGGCGCCTGCCACAACTCCCGGCTATTTTTTGGTTGCAGCCATCATTGTTGTTTGGCGGGCCCCGGGCTGGATTCAAACCCACCAGCTCAGGTGTGTGTGGCTGGCACCTTAGCCTGTTACAGGTGCCGAGCCATATAGGAGTAATTAATACTGATACAAAAGGATTATGGCTGAGCATGGTGGCTCACACCTATAATCCTAGCACTCTGGGAGGCTGATCTGGGAGGATTGCTTGGGCAACATAGCAAGACTTTGTCTCTACAAAAACATTTTAAAAATTAGTGAAGTATGGTAGTGTACACCTGTAGTCCCAGCTACTTGGAAGACTGAGGCAGGTAGATAGCTTGAACCCAGGAGTTCAAAGCTATAACGAGCTACAATCTCACCATTGCACTCAAGCCTAGGCAACAGACGGAGACTTTTTTTTTTTTTTTTTTGAGACAGAGCCTCAAGCTGTCCCCCTGGGTAGAGTGCTGTGGCATCACAGCTCACAGCAACCTCCAATTCCTGGGCTCAAGTGAATCTCTTACCTCCACCTCCCAAGTAGCTGGGACTATAGGCGCCCACCACAATGCCTGGCTATTTTTTGGTTGCAGATGTCATTGTTGTTTGGCTGGATTCGAACCCACCAGCTCAGGTGTACTTGGCTGGTGCCTTAGCCACTTGACCCACAAGCGCCGAGCCTTTTTTTTGTTTGTTTTTTAGACAGAGTCTCACTATGTCACCCTCAGTAGAGGGCCATGACATCAGAGCTCATAGCAACCTCAAACTCTTGGGCTTAAGCAATTCCCTTGCTTCAGTCTCCCAAGTAGCTGGGACTATAGACGCCCACCACAACACCCAGCTATTTTTTTTTGTGCAGTTGTCATTATTGTTTAACAGGCCAGGGCTGGGTTCAAACCGCCTGCCTCAGTGTATGTGGTCAGAGCCCTAATCACTGAGCTATGGGCACTGAGCCAGGACTCTGTCTCTTAAACAAACAAGTGCAATGTTAAGGAAATAATGCAAAAAAAGAAAAAGAAAAAGAAATGCAGAATAGTATGTATGATATGCTGTTTTGTGTTAAAACACATATACAGAAAGAGGTTTAGGAAAATGATTTATGTGTATTTATTTGTAAATGCATAAAAATACATAAATAAACTGTAGAAGAGAGAGGAGGACTAGAAAGAGAAAAGGGCAGGAGAAACATTCAAAGACTGTTTTAGTATTTAATGTCTAAACAAAGGAAGTGTTTTATTTGTCAAGATATTTAAAAACCAAAGACCAGGAGGGAGTGGAATTCAATATGAATCTTTTTAACTATTCAATATAAAACTACAAAAAATACCCACACTGAGGAAGGATAAAAAGGTGAATACTTATCATTGAAGTGACAGCTGAAACAAATGTTCTAAATTTCAGAAATACTTTTGCCAAAATGAGTCAAAACTTTTAACATTAGAAAAGAGTAAGTTTCAGTTATCAGGAAAAATTCATTTTACTCACTGCCTCACAGCAGATGAGATTACTATACATATAACAAACACCACTATACCAAAGTCTGACAGTTGTTATAGTACCTGCTTTTGATCCCAAAGGAACAGATGAGTTTTTCTGAAGAGGCTTTTTTTGATATCTAGGTGTCTCCACAGGATAATCTGTGAAGTATTCTTCATCAAAATAAGAAATAAAGACAACTGTACTAATAATGTTAAAGCTGACAATGGTATGCTATTGTTTAAAAAGCTGTGCTTGAAGTGGCAAAATACTGGAATAGCAAGACCCCTTCTTGTCAGTAGGTCAAGTCATGACAGGTATCTTCAATCATTAATACATCAGTTATAATAATATGATGGAAAGGAAGAAAAGAGTATGTCTTTTTTTTACAATGTCATTCTGGAGAGTCAACCAATAAACCAATAAAATAGACAATGAAAGGGAAGGAATAAAAGCCAAACTTGAAAATGATCCTAAAAAAGACTATTAATTAATATAAAACTAAATAGAGTAGTATCTTACTCCCATGTTGATACAGAGAATACCAGCACTGGAGAGCTGATCAAACAACTGTGATGTGTTTAAATGTTATACAATAGATGATATTTTACTCATGATAGTTTATCTTAGAAAACATTAAATTTCTAAGATCGAAGAGAGGTTGTTTTTTGTGTTTTTGAGATAGTCTCACTGTCGCCCAGTACAGTGGCACCATCATAAAGAGAAGTTGTTCTTAAGTCAAAGAAAAAAGCAGTAATATTACTTTCACAAATCACATCTCTCTTTTACTTGTATCTTTTAAATAAAAGTTACATATGGAATACTAAGAAAGCCAAATACCCTAATTAATATTAAATTTATACTTGAGAGGGTAGCTATACTCATATTACTCCATTGAAAATAAAAATTACCCTACTGCTAGAAAATGTGAGAGTAGGGGTATGGAATCAACAGGTTTTAACTCATAATGAAGAATAAGATTTTAACACCATTATGTTTCTGTAAAATGCTTGGAACAAAAAAGGTACCAATTCTTTCTAATTATAGATAAAAGATTTTCTCTCCCCTGCTTTTACATTTTCACTTACTTTCCAGGTTTTCTTCAATAATTTCTTCAATTATCACATCAGGGCTAGATCCCATTTGAGGGAACACAGCAATGGTTTTAGGGGATGCCATTGCAACAACTTCTTTTTGTGGCTGGAAGTTTTTTGCTTCTAAGTGAACATCACTGGTTTCCTGTTGCAAAGGAAGTGGTGGTGTCTCACTGGTTGGGACAGATAAGTCAGCCTTTTTTTGTTCTAGTGATGGGCATGTATCATAACAAGAGAGTTCTTTTTTATTATATTTCTTTTGAACATTCTGTCCAATCTCATTTTCTTGAGGATAACATCTGTTTACAAATACAGAGATATACGGCTATAAGTATGGAAGTATATGGTGCAACCCCTGAGCAAATCACTATAAACTTCTGCTGAGGCTTATAATTACCATTAATCTGAATCCTTTGGGTATGATTATTCAACAGCCACCAACCCACAACTAATTATACATCCATTCTACTCCATATTTTTCTATTTTCTCCATATATTCAGACAGTTTGGGGCTGTCAAATCTAAGTACAGAAATTTTACAATGAGACCAGACTGCACAAGAGTGAGACCCTGAATCTACCAAAAAAATAAAAAATTAGCCAGCTATTGTGGTGGGCACCTATAGTCCCAGCTGGGGGACTGAGCTGAGGTAGGATTATAGCTTGAATCTAGGAGTTAGAAATTGCTGTGAGCAACTGATGCCATACCACTCTAGCCTGTTTTGGAAACTCTTGTCTCAAAAGAAGAAAAATAAAAAAAAGAAAGTCTCATTCTGTTGCCCAGGCTAGAGTGCCGTGGCTGGTCTTAAACTCCTGAGGTCCAGAAATTCTCCCACCTTGACCTCTCAGAGTTCTAGGCTAGGATTATGGGTGTGAGCCACTGCATCTGTCCTAAATTTCTGTTCTTTATAGATCACCTAGTCTCGGATTTGTTTGAGCAACACAAATGGTTTAAGACAAGGAACACTACCCACTTGAAATGTGGCTAGAGCAACTGAGGAACTGATTGTAATTTTATTTGGTTTTAATTAGTTTCTGCCCAAATTTAAATAGCTACACATGGATAGGGGTTACCATACTGAACAGCATGAATCTAGAAAATAAAGTTCCAACACCATCAGACAGCATATGAAGACTTTAGGACTTAGTTTATGTATCCTCAGGGACATATAGAATGGAATTATACATGCAGTCCCCTGAATGTAGCATGCTATTTTACTGCCCATGCATTTCTTTATGTCTTTTGTTCTCCTTTCCACTTGCTACTCATTTTTCATAAAATCTCTAAGTACCCTGTTATTCCAAAAAGAACTGATTATTCCCTTCTCTTGCACTTTCACTAAACTCTGTACATATTATCATAGAAATTACACATTTTATTTTCTACATTTGATCTTAGCCAAAAGGCCAAGTGACTATTATTATGATGTCTTCCTCTTATTATGATGTTTCTGACATATGTGTCAATATCTAGGGTGTCAGTACCTACCAATGATCAATGCTTGCTGAACCTTCTAGACCTTTTAAAAAATATTATAGAATTTAACTATGGAAGCTGTTTGCCATTTACATTATTTTTCATCAATTTTTTACATCAACTTTTCTGCCTCCATCAGACACTAATGGTATATTACCATCATAAATACTTACTTTGAGTCCTCAAATTCAATCTTTCCCATATTATTGAACATACAGATGATCTCACTGCAATTCATATTCAACCTAAAATAAAAAATTAATATTCAAGTTCTAACATAAGTTTCTCATTTTCTCTAAACAAAAAATCAGCTGGTGACAGTAAAATAGCTAATTGAAAACAAAACATTTAAGTAACTTTCTAATTTATCATAAATTACACTTATCTTAATTTGCTGGCTAACTTCGGAAACATTTGTGACCCAAATTTTCAATCTGTAATTGCTTGCTCTTTTAATAAATTTAGGGTCTAATACATTTTTATGGTCTCCCGAATTATAGCCTACTTACCTGGGAGGGGTCCTTAGTTTTAGAGAGCTAACTTGTGACAATTCACTATCTAATGTTAACTTCAACGTCCGGATAATCTAAAATCAAGAAAGTAATGTTATTTCATGTGATTTTGATTTTGTCACAAATATTGGTGAAACAGTAATATTTCAGAAGGAAAATTATACTTTTTAGGTATTTCACTAATCAATACATTCAAGGCTTGGTTCAGCACCCGTGGCTCAGTGGTTAAGGCGCCAGCCACATACACTGAGGCAGGTAGGTTCAAACCTGGCCAGGGCCAGCTAAACAACAATGACAACTGCAACAAAAAAATAGCTGGGCATTGTGGCAGGTACCTGTAGTCCCAGCTACTTGGGAGGTTGAGGCAAGAGAATGGCTTAAGCCCAAGAGTCTGAGGTTGCTATGAGCTATGGCACTCTACTGAGGGTATCATAGTGAAACTCTGCCTCAGGAAAAAAAAAAAAAAAAAAGATTATTCAAGGCTTGATTTTGGGCACCCAGAGTACGGGATGCCACTAAGTACTTATGACTATTTTCCCTAACGTTTGAAATATTTTGGAAATAATATATTAAAAGATAACAGGCCTGGCCAAACTTGGTGGCTCATGCCTGTAATCCTAACAACTCTGGGAGATTGAGATGGGTATATTGCTTCAGCTCAGGGTTCAAGACCAGCCTGAGCAAAAGTGAGACCCCATCTCTACTAAAAATAGAAAAATTAGCTGGGCATTGTGGGAGATGCCTGTAGTCCCAGCTACATGGGAGACTGAGGTCAGAGGATCGCTTGAGCTGAAAAGTTTGAGGTTGCTATGAGCTATGACGCCATGGTGTGGGGGCAACAGGGTAGGTATGGTGCCTCATGCCTGTAATCCTAGCACTCTGGGAGGCTGAGATGGGAGAACACTTGAGGCCAGGTGTTCTACACCAGCCTCAGCAACATAGTGAGAGCTCATGTCTACAAAAAATACAAAAATTAGCCAGGCATCATAGTCTGCTCCTATAGTCCCAGCTACTCAGGAGGCAGAGGCAAGAGGATCACTTGAGCCAAAGAGTTTGAGGTTGCAGTGAGCTATGATGATGCCAAGGCACTCTAGCCTAGGCATCAAGAGCAAGGCCCTATCTTGAGGAAAAAAAAAAAAAAGATAACAAAAGACACTAGTGGCCAGGTGCAAGGGCTCACTCCTGTCTTCCTAGCACTCTGGGAGGCCAAGGTGGGTGGGTTGCCTGAACTCAGGGGTTCTAGACCAAATTGAGGTAGAGTGAGACCCTGTGTCTAAAAAAATGACCAGGTGCTATTGGTGGGCACCTGTAGTCTCAGCTACCAGGGAGGCTAAGGCAAGAAAATTGCTTTGAGCCTAAGAGTTTGAGGTTGCTGTAAGCTCTGATCCCATTGCACTCTACTGAGGGTGACAAAGTGAGATTCTGTCTCAAAAAAAAAAAAAAAAAAAAAAAAAACAAAGAAAAAAACCAAAAAGAAAATCTCCACAAGACTAGCTAACAGAAGGTACAGAGCTACAGAAAAAGAGAAAATTCTCAACACATCCATTCCACACCTGTGTTGCTGTCTTCAAAATGTTTTCTCTTTTGTTCTATTTCCCTAACTCAACTAGAGTGAAGACCAAATTTTATGGCTTTTTCTCCTCTAGTGCCTCATGTGTAAAACACAGAAAATGATTATCATTGTTTTTAAAACTACAGTTCAGGGAGGCCTGGCCAACTCCCTTTCTTCCAGTTAATGTTAGACTTTTGGAACCAGGTAAACCAATGGCTTCTATACTTTAGTACAAGTATTTGAATACCTATGGGAAATGTGATCCTTAGGGGTCAAAGATGACTACAGTAAGATCTGCCCTTATGGAGTGAAGCAGAAATCAGCAAAGAGGACATGTCATTAACCCTGTCCAGTCAAACTATCTTACAAGAAACATATTTGTATGTTTTACCAATTCTCTCCCTTAGACACATAATTACAAGATAGGAGATAGCTGAACCAACTTGTCTCTTGACTTGCACTGAAAAAGGGGTAGGAAGAGAAAATTTGAATGTGACCTCAAATTACACTGCTAAGTCAAGCGTTGACAGTTACTAAATTGTTTATGAGAAGAAAACAGTCTCGTCTAGTTTGCCACTGTTATTTGGCCTCATTTTTTAACCAGGTGTCCTAGAAACCTTAAATTTCACCTTAGTGTGAAATTATCTGATTAGCTTTCAGATCATGCGTTACAAAGATTTTACTGCACTATTTCCCTAAGTGGTAAAAAATTGAAGGTCATACACATTTTATAATGTTTGTCTTAGATTCCAAATACCTAAGAATTTTAAATTGATGACAATACAGGTTAGGGTAATCTGAAAAACAAATTCTTTTTAATCATTCCAAAGTACATAAAATAAACTTTAGAGAAATTCACACTGTAAAGTATTAAATTACCTGAGTAAGGTCACAATATGTTCTTAGAGAAGGTGCTGATTTTAACTCTCTTGCTATCTTCATAGCTGCATCCAAATCATTCTTTTTCTCTTCAATGTATTTTTTAGTCATTGTTAAATTTGATAGATAATCATCTGTATTTCTTACAAGTTCTTCACACAGGTTCTTTTTCCTTTATTTAAGATCTCAAAGTTACTTTGCAGTGTTTCATAAACATTTCTATGTAAATTTGTAAGTAACAGTATCTGAACAGGTACTTTCACTAGTTGATAAACTTCACATGTAACATGGAAAACAGGGTATTGAACTGAAATGTATTACACATAAAAGCTATGTATACATAATTAAAGAAAAAGCAAACTTGTAGGAAGGCAAGAGATTATAGGCAGAGACATACAATAAACCATCTAAAACATGGAGGAGAAGTGGAGCTGAGACTCTTTGAGAAATTAAGACATATAAAAGAAGCTGTTTATACTGGTGAACTGAAAAAGCCACAATCAGGCCCAGGCAGAATTCATGCTCAGACAACACCTGAGAAAAACTTAGGCTCCACCTCAGGCTAATAAACGTAGTTTCTAGTTGTTTCAGAGTTACTATCAAAAACAGGTCTATGATTTAATATAAATAAATAAATAAATAAAAGCACATAAATGTAAAAAAAAAAAAAAAAAAGGTCTAATTCTATACCTTCTACTATACCATACCATACACTCTATTGCCTCCTTATGAATAATTAAATACACTAACTATAAGCAAATCAAGACAAAGAGAATTAGTTTTTTTTGGTTTTTTGTTTTTTTTTTACTTTTGAGGTAATTTAATTTTTAATATATTTTCAAAGACAATTAGTTTTGAGACCAGAAGGCAAACAGCCAAAATAAAAGTACAATTTTTTTTTTTTTTTTTTTGCAGTTTTTAGCTAGGACTGGGCTTGAACTCACCACCTCCAGCATATGGGGCCAACGCCCTACTCCTTCAAGCCACAGGCGCCACCCCAAATTTTTTTCATTTTAAAGTTCAACAAAGAAAGGAATAAAATGATGTTAATGTTAAAAGCTTCAGTTTCCTTGTTTCTCTACTTTCTAGTTATTACCTGGAATCAAGACAAGCAAAAAGTTGGTCAAATTTTTTCTCCACAACCCCTATCACACTTTCTGTCTCCTTTCTTGTTTGATTCTGTATATGTTCAAGCATCTGAGAAAAACACAAAGATTTAATTTGGAATTTTTGTTTTGTAGAAGTTGTAAAATTTTCAAAGTAAAAGGTACTTTCTAGACTTTTCAAAATAATAACATAAGGTAATTATCATGAGAATAGAATAAGTTGTAAGGTTCAGCTTTAAATCCTGATACTTTTCAGCAAGATCACAAATTGGCATTCTCTACTAATAATGTGGTTATAAAATCCACTGATAAGTTTCCTAAACTTTTTTTCTTATCCCCTTTTTTCATTACAGGAAACAAGTCATTTTAGAGAGTTCAATTTCTCTTTTGTAGGATTCTCTAGATTTCAAGAAAACTGAGAAATCATACTTGAATTAAAATGTTAACTATTCTACATATCTCTCTGTATTTTTAAACAGTTTTAAGTACTGCTGCTTTGGACCCATGACCCCTTTTTTTCCTTCTAATTTCTCCCTTTTAGAATGGGAATATTTATCCCATGCCTATTTCATCAACATATTTAAGAAGCAAATAACTTGTCTGGCTTCATAGGCTCACAGCTGAGGGGAATTCTGCAGGAAGATGAATCATATTCTGAGACTCACTTATACTTGACTTAGAAGATACTGATATTTAGATAAAAATTTATACTCAGAATTGATCCTGGAATGGGTTAAGATTTGGGGAAATGCTGAGATTGGGCAAATGTATTTTGCACTAAGAAGGATATAAATGTTAAGGGGCTTGAGGGTGGTCTGTTTTGGGTTATATTATGTACCCCCCCCCAATTCAGACAGTGTTAAGTCCTAACCTCCAATTAGTTTACCACTGATTTGTTTTTCTCCACTATATTTAGTACTTATTGCTAGCTATTTATCATCACAGATGGACATTCTTTTTCTCCTTTTCTCAAAGTTTTTTTTTCCTCGTAATTCTATCTTGTTATTTTTATCAAATTACACTATAAAATCACTTTTGATGGGGACTTTTAGCCAACAAAAATGTTCTGTCCTTCTATGCAAAAACAAAACAAAACAAAACAAAACAAAACCAGCCACAGCAAAACAGCTATAACCTTTTGAACTACTTGACTATAAATTTGTTGTTGCTGGGCACTGAGAAGCTAGTTTTTTACTACCAAATCAGTGAGTGTCTCTTTGGATAGAGGGCGGGGCACATATAGCAGGGATAAGAGAGAGAAAGGCTCTCCCAGTTGGGGGATATAGTCAAATAATGAGCAAATACTGGAAAGATGAACTGCAACAAAATGTAGCTCACAGAAAGCAAAAGTCTATGGTTCTTTAATGAAGTTCCAATTTCATTAGGTTCTTAGTACCACAATGCTGTAAGATCAATCTTGTAGGCCATGGCAAAAGTTTTCTGTTCTTTATATACTTCTCTATTATTAGAGTATCATGCTTAGTGCTAAGTTCTAACCTCAATGGTAATACATCCAAAGGTATATATTTAAAGAAGACATACTTTACTTCACGATAGAATTTAATCATTCAAAATGCTTACTTTTACAGCAATACTTAATTGTTCAAAATTATAGCCTGCTATCTTCAATGCTTCATCAATTTCTTCAGCAGTTTTACTCTCCTAAGGAGGGAGGAACCACATATAAATATAAAACATAAAAATAGATGTTTAGATACATTATACTATAGTTACAAAAAGTTTAAGCTATCATTTTGGCCACAAAAACAACACAGACACACTACAGAAAACTGAAAACAAGTGACAAAAATAACACTTAATCCTGCTTATCCCCAAATAAAAAAATTCACATTTTAGAGCTCTGGTTATAGTATTCTAGATTTTTTCATAAAGACATCTTAAAAAAAAAAAAAAAAAAACACAGTATTATACCCTGTAACCATTTTTCAACTTAAAACTATCGGACAATTTATCATTGTAATAAATATATACATATAAAAGTTTTTTAGAAAAAATATTATAATTTGGTTAAGATTTAAACTTGAAGGAAAAGACAGCAAGATTAAAATGCTCTTTCCCCTTCTCCAACCCACTAAGACCCTATGATCTTAACAAAATAACTTAACACTATTTGCAAGTTTGTTCTAAAATGGAAAATTGCAGATAAACGTACTTTTATTTACAAAATATCCATTACAAAATTTTACAAAATATTCTCCACATGTTGGCCACCTCTTTGTAAAATTCTGTAATGAAGATTTCATAAATAAAGGTACATTTAGCTACAATTTCCCATTTTCTCCTATGTATGGCTTCTTTTGGGACCCTGTATTTCTCATCTCAAATTAAAACATCACATTGTTTAAAATCACCGATAGTAGCAAAAGGAAAATACAATCTCCAACAACAAATTCAGTTAGGCCTTTTGGTAACTGTTAAAATAACTGGAAAATCACACTTAGAATTTAGAAATTTGTACTTTATACATGTTTCAAAGGATTTGGATTGGATTCAGCAACTAGGTTCAAAGTGAAGAAGCTACATAAAAGTAAATACCAAAAACTTGAAAGGGAGTTGGTGAAAGGTAGAACAGACTGCCTTAGGAATAAAAGAGTTCAAGTGTAGAGCAAAACAAGAGTCAGGTAAGGCAAGTGGGTTTATTACTGTTACCTATAAGCTTCCCAAAGAATCTATAATTACAGGAACCTGGAGAAGGAAAGGAGAAGAAAGCTAAGCTACCACAGATGAAGTCATTTGGCTTCATCATACTTCATGACCAACTTGTTTCATACCGACATGACAGCCGATGAGTTCGAAATAGTCCTATGTGTGGAGGTTGAATGTTCTAAACCAATAGTTAGCTGATGAGCAGTCTTCTCAAAGTCTTGAGAACAACTGTTAATCCTAAAAATGTTAAGTACATTATTTTAAACATCTACATTAAAATATAAATTTTAGTTGTCTATTTGGATTGTTACTCTCTATCAAAAATAATTCATATATGACTTAAAGAACATGTTCTTAACTATCTACAAGGAGACAGAAACCATGAGTAAATATGCATTCATATACACTTAATTTTCATAAAAAAATCTAACTTCTTAACAAATTCCTAAAAATAACGGTTTCTTAATTTTCTTTACCTGGCATTTTTTGCTACAAGTGTTGATAATCACTGAAATATCAACTGCAGTACTTACACACAAATGCCAGCTATTGAAAAAAGTACTTATATGTCTGGATAATTCATAAAAAGTGAATGAATTTAAGCAAAGAAAAAGTTAGTATCATTCTCTTATCTGAAGAAGCCAGAGTTTTACTTTATCTTTTTATCACCATAATGACTATCATATAGTAAGACTTTGTGTTAAGCTTATAGTCTATAGAATATATTATGATGTTTAAATGTTATTCTTACAGAGAAAAATACCAGATCAAATAATTTAAAAATATTCTATTACTTTGAAAAGTGAATATTCATGTTTTTGAAAACATAAATGAGTATATTGGCCCTGAGGAGTCCATTATTCAATTTCTGTTTCAAAATATTAAAGAAGAATCAGCAAAGAAATACTATGAGTCAGGGATACTACAACTTAAAAATGTGTACCCATTTTATTTATTTATTTATTTATTTTTTAGACAAAGTCTCACTATGTTACCCTCGGTAGAATGCCTTTGTGTCACAGCTCACAGCAACCTCAAACTCTTGGGCTTACGCGATTCTCTTGCTTCAGCCTTCCAGTAGTTGGGACTACAGGCACCCACCACAATTGTCGACTCTTTTTCTGTTGCAGTTGTCATTGTTGTTTTAGCTAGCACAGGCTGGATTTGAACCCACCAGCCTTGGTGTATGTGGCTGGCACTGTAACCACCTTAGTGCTTTAGGCGCTAAGCCAAAAAAATGTATAACTATTTAAACCAAACAGTTAGAGAATAGCAGTTTCTAACATAAATATAACTGACATGAAGAATTTAGTAAAAAATGGTAATTTAAAACAAATTTAGTATTTTTTGGTTTAGATGGATTCACCTACCTCTGAGAGTAAAATTTCACTTTGTAATCCTAATAGAAATTATACATATCTCAACAAGAATACACAATTTGGTTTTATGTGCTGAAAAGCCAGAAAATTTCACAAAGAAATATAGGTCTCTTGTTTATCTTGGGGGGAAAAAGAGACCTGACAACACAGAATTGGTCTTAATACATAGCAATAATTGGCACAAGCTGAGTAGCTGCTGCCTCCTTTAGAAGGGTAAGACCTCTTCATCTGCCACATCCTTACTCTTCATTGCCTAAAATCAGCACACCTCACCCAGTAAATCATCTGTTTGACTCTTGTAGGTGTTCCAATTTGGGAATCCTAAACTTGATGAACATGGCTATTCCGTGAGGACTCACAGTGAGCCAGAAGGATTCCTAAAGCTCATGGAAGAAGTGACTGGTGGAATACATTTAAAGGAATTGTGAGAAGAATTGGTATTCAATGACCCTGGAATCACATTCTGGTTTTGTCAATAACCAGCTCCCAGACTTTAGCTAAGCAGTTTTACTAACCAAAGAAATGACTACAACCATTATTTTGATATTTTTCTACGCACTTATTTCAGCTTGGAAAGAGAAACTACAGCAGTAATATGAAAAGTTAAGAATTCTAGACTAAAGAATTTTAAATTTTAAATAATTAGGCAATGAAGAACTATACAGCAAGGAAGAGTATGGAAGTGGTAAGGAGCTAAACAAAAGAGAACAAGAGCTTTGGTAGAAGAAAAGAAAGGTTATGGATATACAATACAATGTGGAAATTAGATTCTACCAGATTAAGTGAATGCAATGTAAGGAATTGTTGTGGTGCCGTTTTAATAAAACCGGAAAAGGCTCGGTGCTCATAGCACAGTGGTTACAGCACCAGCCACATGTACCGAGGGTGGCGGGTTCAAACCTGGTGTGGGCCAGCTAAATGACAGCTGCAACAAAAAATAGCCAGGCACTGTGGTAAGTGCTGGAGGTCCCAGCTACTTTGGAGGCAGAGGCAAGAGAATCACTTAAAAGCTCAAGAGTTATAGGTTGCTGTGAGCTGTGGCACTCTACCAAGGGCAACATAGTGAGACTGTGTCTCAAAAAAAAAAAAAAATTGGAAAAGTTCCAAATGAGGTTGTTTTTTGAGGCTATCCTTTCTTTTTACTTCTTGTATAGTCTACTACCCTATTAAATATGCTTTAGAAAGTTAAGTTAAAGGTTATAAAAAAAACCTAATTATCTGAGTAGGGTCCCAGTAAATAGATGAGAAGATTCTTTAACACTTAAAAAGCTGCAAAGCCAAATTTCACCAGTTTTTTGACCATGATATATCCCATATCTAACTATAAATGTAAACTTAACTAGTACTGAAAAGTGACTTTAGAAAAATTATATAGCAAAATGTCAAAATACTATGGTTCTTCATCTAACAAATATTACATGTTAACTCTCTGTCCTGGACCAGAGATGTACAGTTATAAAATGTGGCTTATGCCCTTAAAGGAGCTTATAGACTACCAAGGAAAAACATATAGAAATAAGTGCAATGAAAAGTAACACAGGGCAGTGTCTGTAGCTCAGTGGGTAGGGTGCCAGCCACATACACTGAGGCTGGCGGGTTTGAACCCAGCCGGGCCAGATAAACAACAATGACAACTACAACAAAAACACACCAGGTGTTGTGGCAGATGCCTATAGTCCCAGCTACTTAGGAGGCTCAGGCAAGAGAATTGCTTAAGCCCAAGATGCCACAGCACTCTAACAAGGGCAACATAGTGAGACCATCTCAAAAAAAAGAAAGAAAAGTAACACAGGTGCTCATCTCTAGCTGGAGTGTGTTTTAAAAATATCTCTATAAAAACTGGGCATGGTAGTTCATGCCAGTAATCCCAGCTACTCAGGAGGCTGAGGCAGGAAGATTTCTTGAGCCCAAGAGTTCAAGGCTGCAGTGAGCTATGATCACACCATGGTACACCACTGACAGAGCAAGACCTTTTCTCTTAAAAAAAAAAAAAAAAAGAAAAATTACAATTTCAAAAAGAGCATTCACTAATGCATACCTGTATAAAATCTTATAGGAAAAAAAATGCATAAAGTAATCCCAAAGTTATTACTTTTCCTTTTATAAATCACCCCTCAAACCAACTCTTCCCAACATCTATTCCATCTATTGCACTTGTGCTACTCTGAAGAATCCAGAAAGCAGCCAGGTGTGGTGGCTCATGCCTGTAATCTTAGCATGTGGGAGGCCAAGGTAGAAGGATTACTTGAGACCAGCCTGAGCAAACAGTGAGACCCTGTCTTTACAAAAAAACAGAGAAATTACTCAGGTGGTGTGTGCATATAGTCCCAACTATTTGGGAGGCTGAGGCAGGAGGATCACTTGAGCCTAGGAGTTTGAGGTTACAATGAGCTATGATAATACCACTGCACTTTAGCCCAAGGAACAGAAAAAGACCCTATCTCAAAAAAAAAAAAAAAAAAAGGTGGTGCCTCAGTGGGTAGGGCCACATACACCGAGGCTGGTGGGTTCAAACCCAGCCAGGGCCAGCTAACCCACAATGACAACTGCAACAATAACAACAACAAAAAATAGACAGGAGTTGTGGCAGGCACCTGTAGTCCCAGCTACTTGGGAAGCTGAGGCAAGAGAATTGCTTAAGCCCAAATGTTTGAGGTTGCTGTGAGCTGTGACGTCATAGCACTCTACTGAGGGCAACACAGAGAAACTGTCTCAAAAGACAAAAAAAAAAAAAAAAATCCCAAAAGAGAAATAAATTATTTTTTTCTCTATAACTTCCCTCATTCAGCACCAATAACTTAAGCTAGTATTGTACTCTCAGTCTTTCTTGTTTTGATGTAGTAATCCTTGCCTTCTTTTTAACTTTAAATAAGGACAAATGAATGCTGTTTCTTTAAGAAGCTGGATTCTCTACTCCATTGAAGCTAAGAGGAATTATGAAGTTAAAGAGCACTCTCCAGTGGTTTAGAAACACAGATACAACATTTTATCAATATTTCTAAAATTATTTCAAAAAAACACAGAACTTTACCAAAATAAGTACAGACAGAACATACATTTTAGGTGGCATTAAAGAGTCTTCTTTAATAGATCCATCTATTGGGTAGTAGCCTTGTCTCATATTTATAGTAGCAGCAACCTTGGGACAAAATATGATTTAAAAAAAGACAGAAAGTCATTAAATTGTTTATCCAGAATCTAAACAATTATTTAGTGTGCCATTCATAGATAAAGTTAATAATAACCCTTAACACCCTTTAAGGAAATCTCTTTTAAGTCAAGGAAAAAATTGTGCTTACATGATTTTTTTTGAGACCAGAGTCTCAAGCTATTGCCCTTGGGTAGAGTGCTATGGTGTCATAGCTCACAGCAACCTCCAACTCTTGGGCTTAAGCTATCCTCTTGCCTCAGTATTTTTCTATTTTAGTAGAGACAGGGTCTCACTTTCGTTCAGGTTGATCTCAAACTCGTCAGCTCAAGCTATCCACCTGCCTTGGCCTCCCTGAGTGCTAGGATTATAGGTGTGAGCCACTGCACCTGGCCCTTACATGATGTTTTTACCCTATTTTAATTTCTGAAAGAAATCAGTAATTTGGCCACTATTAGTTAATTAATGAAAACACTCTATTCTAATATTTTAAAATTTTACTATATAAATTTTTAGTAATATCTTAAGATATGTTAAAAACTCTAAAATTTTTAGTAACAAACTTAACAAAAAAAATATAAGCCCTACAATAAAGAAACTTAAAAAAATTTATCAGAGGTCATAAAATAAGAACCAAATAAAAGAGAGTCATGCCGGGTTCTTAGAGATAAAGACTGAATATTATCCTAAAATCCATTTAACATAAAATTAATACAATTCTTGGCTGGGTGTGATGGCTCACACCTATAATCCTAGTACTCTGGGAGGCTGAGCCAAGTGGATTGCTTGCACTCAGGAATTTGAGACCAGCTTGAGCAAGAGCAAGACCCCATCTCTAAAAAAAAAAATTGCTGGACATGGTGGTTGGTGCCTGTAGTCCCCAGCTACTGGGGAAACTGAGACAAGAGGATTGCTTGAGACCAAGAGTTTGAGGTTGCTGTAAGCTATGATGCCATGGCAGTCTACCAAGGGTGACAAAGTGATACTCTGTCTCCCAAAAAAATGTATACGATTCTAAAGCTCATGTGGGAAAATGTACAAGAATTACAAAAATTTTAACATACAATTCATTAGAGATTTATCTTACCAATTAATAAGACTGTTATAAAACTACTGTAATCAAAACACTATGGTACTAGCATTATAAATCAGCAGAACAAAGCCTTGGAACAGATCTACATATTATAGAAACTTTATATTATATAGAGTACAGAAGACATTTCACACTTGAGGTCCATCTTTGAAGGGTCAGGAGAAAACTACTAAATGCAGAACACAAATGTTTTCACACAGTAAATGAGAAAATCTCACGAATGTTATGTCAAACAGGCAGATGAAATTATCTTAGATTATATATGAAGCCCGCACACTGTACTCCATGATTGAACTAATGTACACAGTTATGATTCAATAAACAAAAAATAAAAAAATATATATATATAAAAAGACATTTCAATCAAATGGAGGCAGGATTATTCAATAAATTCTGTGGGAAAGTCAGTTAATCATCCTGAGGAATAAAGTTATATCACATAAAAAAAAACATAATTAAACATATACCTTTTTAAAAAAGTAACAAAAGTACTGAAATAATATGTTACTTTGAAATAGGAAGGTCTGCCTAATCAAAACAAAAACAAACAAACAAAAAAACCTAGAAGCTATGAAGGAAGGGAAAAATTGGCTAACTAGTTAAGGAGAAAACATCTGACTGTTTAACTGCAATAAAATCAAAAGTGAGTGGTTGGAGAATATAATTGCACACAGGATAAAGTGTTAATTATTCCTATCACATAAAGTACTTTTACAAGTTAGAGAAAAGATAATTCAAAAAGAAAAGATGCAAAGATCTGGAAGGACCTACTAAAGGTTCACACAGAGAAAACGGAGAAGTCAAACATATGCAGATGAAAAGTTGCTTTATTTTACTGGTAGTGAGGGAATTGTAATATAAAACAAGTAGATTCCTAATTTTTGCCCATCAAATTGCCAAACATTAAAACAAATCTGACAAATACAAATATGGATTTATTTTAAAGCTAGAAATTATCAAAAAAACATACAACTATAAATATAAAGATTGGCAGATAAATGCACATTCACCCATACTCAGAAATAAGAACAAAAAGGATGCCTATTGATCTTCAAGGAAATCACTTAGGCTTGAATTTGAAGTAAACAGTAATATCAAGGCCTTTAGTGTTAGAGACAAATCCTAAGTCTAATATGAATGTAGGTATTTAAATCTTACTTTTTTTTTTTTTTGTAGAGACAGAGTCTCACTTTATTGCCCTCAGTAGAGTGCTGTGGCGTAACACAGCTCACAGCAACCTCCAACTCCTGGGCCTAGGTGATTGATTCTCTTGTCTCAGCCTCCCAAGTAGCTGAGACTACAGGCACCTGCCACAACGTCCAGCTATTTTTTTGTTGCAGTCCGGTATATGGGGCTGGCACCCTACCCTCTGAGCCACAGGTGCCGCCCTAAATCTTACTTTTTAATACACATCATTTAGTTCAGATTTTTCACTAATTAAACTAGACTCTTCAATTATCTCCAGGGGTGCCCAACCTGCAGGTGGTATGTTATATTCTGATTGTGTGAGGACTTTTTTTGACTTTTCTGCTAATATCTTGAAAAGTATGCACGGATTTAATTTTTGCTTATCAGCTTTTGTTAGTATTTGTGTTTTCATGGTGTGGTCCAAAACAACCCTTACTCTTCCAATGTGCAGCAAAGGAAAAAAAAAAGGTTGGACATCCCTGCATACCTTATTTTAAATAATGAAAGTTGAAATTTTTAAATAGTAATTTTAGGAAGGCTTTCTCAAGGACTCCTTTAAACAGGAACCAAATCACCAGTGCATCTGAAGAATGTGAATATTGTTACTTGTCAATTACCTGGGCTAATAGCAATGGGATGTAGGAGAAGGTGGTGGAATAGGAAGACAGGACAAGTCACTTATCTCCAAAAGTAAGAGTTAGAACAAAATTAGGCAAAATGATACAAAATAGGTTTATCACAACCCCAAAATTAAAACCAGTATTTGTAAACACATTATAAACACTCCTACAGATGTTATCCAATATCCTAAAAAAAGATATGAGTATGATTTAAGACCATTTAATATTAACTCACTTGCCAAAAGAGGCAAAAAGTTAATCTCTTTTTGTGTTTGTTTTTTGAATATTAGAGTAAGATGGGTATAAGCAGAGGCATTTCCAGCTGCCTGCTCCCTCTCTTTCCCTGCACTTATTCCTCACCTACAAGACTGAATTTGTCAGGGGTTTAGCACAATAACCATAAGAAAGGAGCTCTCTGTCTTAACCAGGTGGCCAGCAGCATCTCAGAAGGCCCATGTCCAAAAAAAGAAAGGGGACAGGAATTTCCCAGGAAAATGCACTATCAGGAGCATGGATAGTGTAATTCCAAAAAATAGCTTCCCATATGTAAATATTTTTGCTAAAATTAAAACCCTCAGCACCGTGCCTGTGGCTCAAAGGAGTAGGGTGCCGGCCCCATATGCTAGAGGTGGCGGGTTCAAACCCAGCCCTGGCCAAAAACTGCAAAAAAAAAAAAAAAAAAAAAAACCCCTCACAAATTACAGCATATGTATTTGTTACCACATTTAATCGAAAATATCAGTCAATCTGCACCTAAATAATGAAAGGTTATTTTAGTAGTCTGGAAGTATATAGACAACGTTCACATGATTCAGATTTAATTCTTATACTCCTATGACATAAGACAAAGCAGGTATTAATTACATCTATCTCACAAATGAGGAAACAGAACAAGAATTGGTGTTCTAGATCCTATGCCACACTGCCACAGAGAACAACTGTTACAAATCCTTGTCATCTCATCTCTCCAGTGGAATCTTAAGAGTTTGGAGATTAAGACAACTTTCCATGAACACATATATAAACTGAACTATATTTGTATTTGCAGTAGATGTATAGGATGTATAAGTAATTTCATTTTACATCTGAAATTTGTTCTTATTCCTACTGGGTTGATAAAATTGCAGTCCTAATGGAACTGCTTTTAGTGCTTCTTCAGAAATACTTTAGTAAATAATCAGTTTTAGGCAGTAGTTTTACATCTGCCTTTTTATGGTATGACATTTCTACAAATCTAAATTTGATGACAAAGGTTGAAGGGCCAGAAGAGTTCAAAATGTGTTTGCATGGTACTGATGTGGAAAAGAGTAGAGGGAGGGTTTTAAAAGGAATACATTCCATTAAAATAAACAAAAATAGGTAATTTCCTACAGAAGTCTCCACAGAATGAAAATATGCAGGCTGATAAATGTATGATTTTATCCATTTTTTCTTGATATCTCTGAATAATTATAATACATTATAGTTATGAATTATAAAAAAAATTTTGACCTTTAACATTAGGCTGTTAATATATTCAATATAAAAAAAATTATAAAACTTACCTCACAATCAGGGCATATAATTGTGCTGTATTCTTCAGTTACTAACAAGCACAGTTCACAAAAAGCATGTCCACACTGAAGTTCATGGTAATGACCTATTGATGAAATTCTATTGTGAATCGCACTTTCTATAGTTTGTTAAATGCTGAATGGGCAGTACTGATCAAAGGGGGAACTCAAAGAAGATTCCATTAAACAGGAAAAGATATCTACTTTTTAGCTTGAAATAGGTGACTTATTAAACAAAATTCAGGAGAAACTATTTAGAAGAAGGGAGAACAAATAAGTAAAACCAAACAGTTCTGTAATTACATTTTGTATACGTGAATTGGCCATTATCTCACTTATACATGTATAAAGTGCTCTGACATATTTCATTTGATCTTCGTAATACAATTAAGTAGGCTGGGGATATCAGATCCATCATAGAGATGAAAAAATATTTTGGAAATTTGGCTAATTAAATGGTATAATCCAGGTTCCCATTTAGTTCTATTTCTAAGTGTAATGTTCCTTTTCTTTTTTTCGAGAGAGTCTCACTCTGTTTCGGAGGCTAGAGTGCTGTGGCGTCATCCTAGCTCACAGGAACCTCAAACTCTTGGGCTAGAGAGATCCTCATGCCTCAGTCTTCTATGTAGCTGGGACTTCAGGTGACTTCAGTGACTTTCATGTTTCTATTTCTAGTAGAGACAATCTCCCTTTTGCTCAGACTGGTCTTGAACTCCTGAGCTCAAGCAATTCTCCTGTTTCAGCCTTCCAAGAGTGCTAGAAGTACAGGCATGAGACACTGTTCTGGGCCTCTAAAGCTTTCTTCAAAAATAAAATTAATGCAATTATAAGTCAGCAAGAATGCTATAATTATTTCGCTAGGAAAAAGCCTTTTAAAATGACAACCTTCTGTAGTCCCAGCTACTCGGGAGACTGAGGCAAGAGAATCACGTAAGCCCAAGAGCTGGAGGTTGCTGTGAGCTGTGACACCACAGTGCTCTTTCGGGGGCAACAAAGTGAAACTCTGTCTCTAAAAAATAAAAAAATAAAAATAAATAAAATGATAACTTTTTGGCCAGATGCAGTGGCTCACACCTATAACCCTAGCACTCTTGAGAGGCAAAGGCCAGTGGACTGTTTGGGCTCAGGAGTTGGAGATCAGCCTGAGCAAGAGCTAGAACCTCCTCTCTGCTAAAGATAGAAAAACTAGAGATGCATTATGGGTGCCTTGGAGTCCCGCCTACTTGGAAGGATGAGGCAGGAGGATCACTTGAGTTCAGGAGTTTGAGGTTGCTGTGAGTTATGACAACATAGCACTCTACCCAGAGCACCTGAGAGAGACTCTGTCTTAAAAAAAAAAAAAAAAAAAGACAACTTTTAAAAATTATATATTACAATTTTCCCAGCCACATGAAATACCTTAAGTTTCTGCTTATAATGATGCTAAATCTGAAAGCCCTATTTAACTTCCAGAGATACTAGACTACAAATTAAGAAATTAAAACTCTTAACTTTTTATAAAATTTCTGATACTGCACAAATCAAAATAACCTGTGGTGCATTACTGCTTACAAAGCACTTTTAATTCTATACACATACCACAATTTTTCCAATTAGATATTTCTAAACATTGAATACACATATATATGGAAGAATGACTGATTTTAAAAGGTTGTGCTCTAGAAATTTATTATGTAATTGTTGTTTCATTCAAAAATGGAGATTTTCTATGTAACAGCAGCAGTAATCTAAACCCCAAGTAGGAGAAAGTGAGCTCTTTACCAAAAACACAACTTTCTCTGCAAAGGTTCACATCTCATAGATGGAGTTCATCTTGAAAAGACTAAGAAAACTGATCGGATGACCTTCACTTTGAAATCATTAAATACTGAACAATTACATCAGATAAATAATAAGAATTTTTAGTAGCTCTAGCCATTAAACAATTCATCCCTGTCACTGACACTACACTCTTAAGGTATTTTAAGCTACATTAAAATAACCTGTGTTCAATTATGTAACTAAATTAGCAGAACAAGAAAGTACTTTATTTTTCCCTCCATGTATTAAGACCAAAAACACCACCGCAGATAAGAACTATCATTTTCCAAACAGTGCATTAACTCAATTTCAGCCATAGGTTACAAAAAAAAAAAAAAGCTTTTTAAAAATCCAGGAACACTTTACAGTTACTCCTACAACAAAAACTCCACAAGAAAATCAAGTTTCAGGGCGGCGCCTGTGACTCAAAGGAGTAAGGCGCCGGCCTCATATGCTAGAGGTGTTGGGTTCAAACCCAGCCCCTGCCAAAAACTGCAAAAAAAAAAAAAAAAAAGAAAGAAAGAAAGAAAAGGAAATCAAGTTTCACTCCTCCTTGACCACAAGACAAAGTTCTAAATTTCTACATCCACTTTCGTTAACCAGCCAACGCAGAGACCAGAGACGTGTGCCCAACGACTCTCCAGGGGGAAAGCGCCAGGACGCCCTCCCGCTGGAGGGTCAGTGAAAGCCAAGGAGGGCGGGAAGGTACCCTGACCCAGCCCCGCGCAAACCCCTCGCGGATGGGCTGTAGCTGCTGGAAGGTCTGAGAAGCGGTTTCCACGGACACCCTGCTGGGGGTGGGGGGCACAGCTCTCTAAGCCCCGCGCCCACCAGCTCCCTGGGCTCACAGCCCGCGGCCAGGCCTCGCTCCCCCCCGCCTCCCACGCCAGAGGGCCGCCACTGACGGTGGGGGCGGAGCAACCGTTGGGCCCTCACCTGATGCTCTGGAAACCCTTCTCCCACACCTACTGCACTGGATCTCCGCGGCACCCCGAGGCCGACTCTTTCTCCCCATCTTCCGGTAGAAAGACAAGGCCAGCTGGGCCGTCGAAGCCTCCGCCGCCATCGCTGCCTCCCTCCCCCAGTACCGCAGCCGCGTGCCGGTCCTCGCGTGCGGGCCCTCGCGGCAATGACCAATCATTGGCGCCCAAGGCTGAGCCTGGCCAATCAGTGGGCCAGGCGATTAGAGCCCGCCCAGAGCTCGCCCCGCTGGGCGCACGCCTCTTGGGCGTTGAGGTAGTTTCGAGTTTCACTTCCGGCGGAGCTATTTCTACTGGGGGTCCCTGGTAGTCATGAGGTGTTTATTTTTCAAGTTTTTGCCCTCCATAGCACTTTTAGCCAACACAAATTCAGATTCTGCGTATTACCTACATTGGGGCTGACTTCACAAGTAGCAACTACTCCTTTATACTGAAGCAATCCCCCTTTCCTGTTTTGTGTCGGGGCAGAATCTTCTAAAGCCCAGTGCAGGACCATCGGAGCTTGGCTGGCCGAAGCTGTCCTGGGGCAGCTGCTGCCGCGTTCGAACTAACCACTGTTGAACCTAACAATATTCAAGGCACTGGGCTGGGAGAGGTTGGGGACGCTAAGAATATAACAACAGGATTCTGCTGTAGAGCCACGCAGCCCCTCACCTTAAAAAGAGGTAACTTCCGCCAAGGTAGCTTGTTTTAAGTGCCAGACGCGTATTAGAGACAGTAAGAACTACTGCGTTCTGAAGAGATGAAGTCAGTGCTGTCTACATTGGTATGGAGAAAGCCTTCCTAGAGGATGCAGGGTTTACACAAAATCTGCAAACCTAGGTAGCATGTGCACTTTCAGGAGCAAGTGGGAAACAAAGCGTTCCAGGGAGGAAGAACACCTCCCTGGAATGTTGGCCCAAGGGCTTTACTCTTTAAGCAGTAGAGTGCGGAAGGTTTGCAAGCAAGGAATGAAATAATAACTTGGTAGCAATGTGGCAAGTGTATTTTGGGAGAAGCACTTGGAGCTGGCAAATTTGCCTTCTGCTGCTAAGATTAAAAGTCTCTCTACATTATTCATTTTCTCTTTTCTCTCTACATTGTGTATATGTGAAGTAGAAACAAGTATTTCGTTCCAAGGCTTACCCTTGGTCAAAAATTTTTGCACTTTGTTGCCTTCAGGAGGAAGTACTGACCCCTAAACTATCCCCTATATTCCACTCATCCAGTAGTTTCTACTAATCCACAATGGAACTCAGGGTACTAATCATGCCAATATTCCCGTGTAACATGTTAATTCTTCTAGAATTTTGTGGTTACTGTTCCTCACTCTACTTATGTGGAATGCCCAGTCTTCCCTCTTCAATTTAGTCTCCTTGTCCTTTGTGGGTTAGCTTTCAAAGCACTTTCTTCCTGAACCGTCTCATCTCTCCCCATGTTTTTGTTTTGTTTTTTTGCGTTTTTGGGCCAGGGCTGGGTTTGAACCCTCCACCTCTGGCATATGGGGCTGGTGCCCTACTCCTTTGAGCCAAAGGCGCCGCCCCTCTCCCCATGTTCAATAATACTCTAATCCTCCTTTTCCATTAGGATTGCTGTATTGTAATTTGAATAATAACAATCTCACTGCATAGGAGTTTCTCTTGAGCTAGTGTAGGTGAATCTATGTGAAATACATAACACCTACTCATTTCCTTTGAACTGAGGGACCTGGGGAGGACCAACACCAGCAAGTGACCCCTCCCAACAATCCTCACAGGCTTTAGTCAAATCTCAGGGATGAGAAAATACAGCACAGCAGAAAGCTTCAAAGAGAGAGTGAACGTTAGAGAACAAGTTTAACTGATGATTGAACTCAGCATATACTGCTTACTGCACTTCTGTCTTGCCTTTTTCTTATTACTGCTAAATATGACTTAGGGCTGAGACAGTAAGAGTAAGCTGTGTCTAGTAAGTTTTGTTTGTTGTTGTTGTTTTGAGACAGAGTCTCACTATGTTGCCCTTGGTAGAGTGGGTGGTGTCACACCTCACAGCAACCTCAAACTCTTGGGCTTAAGCCATTCTCTTGCCTCAGCCTCCCAAGTAACTGGGACTACAGGCACCAGCCACAATGAGTGGCTAGTTTTTGTTACAGTTGTCATTGTTAATTTTAGCTGGCCCAGGCTGAGTTGGAACCCACCAGCCTTGATGTTTGTGGCCAAGGCCCTACCCACTAAGCTACAGGCGCCACTGTGAGTTTTGTTTTTAGTACTCAGGGCCAGCAGTGATGCTTGGCTTTTTCCCAGATCACTCTGTCTCTAGTGCCTAGTACTTTTAACCCTATACTGTATCCCAAATTTCCCCCTTTTTGTTTTTAGAGCAGATTGAATTTTATTAAAGGGAAATACAGGAGAGGGGTTTTAATGAGGTTGTTTTTAAAATAACTCAAGTTAGGTGCCGCCTGTGGCTCAGTGGGTAGGGTGCCAGCCCCATATATCACGGGTGGTGGATTCAAATCCGGCCCCAGCCAAATTGCAACAAAAAAATAGCCAGGCGTTGTGGCAGGCGCCCATAGTCCCAGCTACTTGGGAGGCTGAGGCAAAAGAATCGCCTAAGCTCAGGAGTTGGAGGTTGCTGTGAGCTGTGTGACACCACAGCACTTTACTTGGGGCGATAAAGTAGGACTCTGTCTCTACAAAAAAAAAAAGAAAGAAAAAGAAAAAAGTTACTAAAATAACTCAAGTTAGTATAACATATGGCCACATCTATTTATGTTAGAAAGTTCCTGGGACATTGATTAGTTTCTATCCCAAGGAAAATTTACTTGTAATCTGTCCCCACAGGCTAGAATGCAAATATCTAATGTGGTACAGTACAGAGGAGTTGTCTCTGAGTATCAGAAGAGAGTTATACCTTTGGTAATCCCAGAAATTGAATAAATCTTGTATAAATAAGAGTCAGTAAGAAATACAGTGATGTATGTATAGACCCCCATATGTTAGGTTCTTACTCCTTACCAATATGTTAGGTTCTTACTCCTTACCAATAACTTTGTCATGTTTTTTATTCCTTTAATATTTTAAACACATTTATATTATATCCCCCCAAATTTCTTTTCTTTGACAATCCTAAGGGGTCTAATTCTTCAATTTATTATTTTTACTGATTCTCATGCATGATGACTTGTTTCTTCAAATACTGTTTTTTTTTTATAATTTTATTGAATCATAATTCTGTACATTGGTGCAATCATAGGGCACGATTCATATACATTCAGAAATGTTTTGATTGTACTGTTACAGATAGCCTTCATGGCATTTTCTTGATCACTATATAAAGA
>CAUYON010106776.1:0-29625 GCA_963573935.1 Arctocebus calabarensis | reverse complement strand
AGATGGAGACTTTACCTCTTTCATGTTTACATGGATAGAGTTGGAACATATTCTTCTTAGCAAAGTATCTCAAGAATGGAAAAAAAGTATCCAATGTACTCAGTCCTACTATTAAGCTAATCTATAGCTTTCATATGAAGGCTAAAACCCAATTATAGCACAAGAAATGGGGAAAGAGGAATTTTGTTATTTATTTTCAACAAACATTTGCACTTAGCTGAGCAAGGCAGCAAAGAGCATGGACTTCTTTACCAGAAGGAACGGATTCCAATCCTGTCTACATCATTAACTAGCTGTGTAGCCTTGGGCAATATAGGTGCTCTACCTGTGCCTCTCTTCTTGGAGACCTAAATAAATTAGCCCATGTAAGTCATCAGCACATTACCTGGGACCCAGTAAGAGTTCTCTAGAAAAGTAACCTGTGTGGATAATAGGTGCCAATAGTGGCGGGCACAGGTGAACAGAAAACACATGGTCCCTGTTCTCCAAGAGCTTGAATGATGATAATAGCTGACATTTATTGAGCACTTACCAAACATTATGCTCTGTTATATCATGTGAGCATATTACCATCATTTAATCCTCTCAATACCTCCATCTTCAGATGAAGACATTGGGGTGAAAGTTGGTTTTATGATTTGTCCAAGGTCACACAGTCAGTAAGTGTTAGAGCTTAGAATTGAAGAGTAGCAATAACCACCTAAACCAAAAGATGAATCCATAATTTCAGCTGGGGAGACATGCAATGAGGAAAATGAGTGTGCCGGGACAGCGCACGATGGGGGTCCCGCTGGAAAGGGTGGCCAGGGAGTGCCAGCTAGGACCTGAAGCAAGAGATGCAATCGGTCACACAAAGAGCAAGGGGAGAGTATCCCAGGCAGAGGGAAGTGAGCCAGAGGGGAGTAAGTGAGAAACAAACAGCAACAGCAAAAGGCTAAAGTGGCTGACGTGAGGGTCCTGAGGGAAAGGGTGAGATGAACCCGGCACGGCAGGCGGGAGCCAGAGCATGGCAAGGCTTCCCAGGCCATTATGAAGACCTCAGATCTAAGTGCACCAGGAAACCCTTAGCGAGCCTTATAAACAAAGGGCGATGGGATCTGAACGTTCCTGCAGAGTAAACCTGCAATGACATCAGGGGGACCTTTAGAAGGCAGCTAAGATAGTGTTGAGTGACTTGGACCAGAAATATCCAGCTCATGACCATTACAGAATAATGGCATCACCCACAACTCCAGCATGGACTTGACACAAATAAAAATGCTTTTGTGTTTTTCCATCATCACTATCATCGTCACTGCCACTGCCACAGCTACCAAATCATGAGCCTAACTCAAAGTGGCCCTGGGATAGTCATGACTCCATTCAGGCTCCCAGGTGTGGGATCTGCCATCAGAGAGACAGGCCAGTCCTCAGCCACAGTGTATGCACAGACACCTAAAGAAACCCTGAATATAAACAGCCCAGGGAAAGAGTACGTCCAAATAGCCCTAAGCACTTAGAGAAGGAAGAAGACTCAGAGCAATCACGGGAATTGCTTGTTAGATACAACTGTTTACCAAACCTCTTTTGCCTGATTGCCAGCAAGGGACAGGAATCATCCACGTCCCCCTTCTCTCAGTGTCTGAATCCTTAGGACATTATTACATAATATTGAGATACTTATTCATTCATTTACACTTGAAATGACTTAATAAACCTAATGGACACCCTGTACTGGATGTTAGGAAAATGGTAACATAAATATAAAACCATTGCTTTCTTCAAGGAGCTCAAAGAGCCTTATTTCACACACAGGTGAAAGGGCTTTTACTGTGCAACATGATTGAAGCCAGGACCAAGGGCAGTGGAAGCCCCTAAGATGGGCATTTAACCCAGGGGCAGGGGCAGGTCCTCAGGGAGGGAAGGTGGGGCCATGTAAGGTGGGGGAGGAAGCATGCGCAGGATGGGAGAGGCATGCAGGGGACTTGAGGTGTTCAGTGTGTCTCCAGCTCAGCATCAAGGAGATGATAAGGGCACATGAGGCAGACTCCAGGGAGAACTTTAGGTTATGCTACGAAATTAGGGCTTTTCCAAATGCTCAGGGGAGCCATTAAATGTTTTAAGGCAAGGTACTAAAGAGCATGGACTCTGAAACCAGAAGGAATGGCTTCAGTGTTTTCAGGAGGCATACAATGGCCATGTTTCATTTTAGAAAATCATCTTGCATGCAGCATGAAGAGATCTAGAGGTGCCCCAGACAAGGTCCTTATAACTCAGATAAGAAATAAAGTGGGTGAGAGCCAAGGCAGGAGCAAAGGTGTCAGAGAGAAGGGGGATGAATCTGCAAGGTCACCACAGGGTGGAGTCAACAGGAGGTTGTGATCACCTGGATTTGGTGGGAACAGAGAAGGAAAAAAGGTTAAATGTCCCTCCCATGTATGGGAAGTGAGGCCGTATTGCACCAGTATGCAGCCTAGGGTGTCTGAGCTGGGTGTAGTAGATAGTGAGGAGATGCTAAATGTTTTTGAACAGAGAAGGGATATGATCCTGGCTGTAAATAAGATTAATAGCATGTGATGTGGAAGGTATAGGATAGAGGAGAGACAGTGGAGAAGGTAAGGAAGGATGCTCCTGGGATAGTCCACCAAGTGAGAAAAACTAGAGCCTGAACTACAGACATGAACCAAATGAGAAAAACTAGAGCCTGAACGAGAGCCATGAACAAGGACATGAAAGCCAGAGGGTGGAAGGCAAAGGCAAGCAAGGTTCTTGATGGGAAGGAGGTTGACAGCAAACATCTAAGCATTAGCCTTGGCAAAGAGGAAGGGTCTGCGTTCTCAAAGAAGAGGCAAAGCAGAGGGAAGCAGAGACAGTCAGAGGTAACTTCCAGGGCAAGAGCAAATATCAGCCCCAAACCTCCCAGCAGCATCAATAGCCGTGAAAAACCAGCCCAAGAGTGAGTGGTAGACCTTACACTTTATGTGCAAGACAAATATTTAAGAGCATACAAAAATATCCAGAATCTATAAGCGAGTTACAAAGTTATACAAGTAGGATACCCCTGTTAGAAACATACGTGTGTGTAGACAGAAAAGCTATAAACCAAAATGTTAACAGTGGCCATCTCTGAAAGGGGGAGTTCTAGGCGAGTTTTATTTTCTTCTTGATGCTTTCTTATATTTTCAACAATGAACAAGCATGACTGTTGCAATCAGAAACCCAGCAGAGTTTAAAATATATTTGTTAAGCTTATATAGCATGCCTGTCTCCTAGAATTGAAGAGAGGGACCTGTTTGGTAACTTCTTTTTTCCACTACATTTATGGTTCTTAAGGTGCAGAGCAATTTAAATGCTGATGGGAAAAGCTGTGTGTGTGTTTATAGCATAGGTGGTTCCACAGCTCCCAGGAAGACCCTCCCTACTCACCAGAGGGTCTTCAACCGCCCAGACGCACTGGCTTCAGGTTCACTCTCTCAGCACGTGAGACCCGGCAGGCTCCGAGTCCATGGGCCACCTCTCCCTGCCCTCCCCTTGAAAGACAGCACGGCTTCTCTTCTTTTTCTCTCCCCCAAGCTGAAATTCAAAAGCTCCAGTTTTGGCAACCAACCCACGTCTCTTGTTTCCCTGCTTTCAAATTCTTTCTTTCTCAAATTATTTAAAAATGTTGTTCATTCCGAAATCCTGGTGGGAGCAGGGCTGGGGGATCCATGCATGCCGAATAACATAAAAGAACTCACTGATTTTTAAAGGGGAGAGGGGGAGGATGAGAGAAAAAGGGGGTGCCAATCAGAACCTACCAGTTTAGGGTTCCCCACCAAAGCCAACTGTGTTCATGAAGTGTCTTAAATATTCTGTCTCACTCCACAGTCTTGGACCCTAATCTCAAGTTGTTGTTCGTGGAAGATTTCCAAAGAAATGAAGGCTCAGGACCTTTCAGAGGGATGAATTCTACCTGTTGGGAGTCGATGATAGAAATATAGAAACAGAGATGACAAAGGGAAATCCTTGATGGACGTTCCCTGCTCTGTGGAGGATCTTCCCAGCAACTCATGGACACCAGCAGCTGGGCTGCCTGGAGCTTCCCCACCTCCTTACACATAGCAAATAGTGACAACGAGGCCCCGTTTCCTTGATCTTCAGACAGCCTGGGAGGTAGGTTGAAGGGGAATGTCATCCGTCCCTACACTACCTACCCCTCAAAAGCAGAGACACTTTTTGTCCTGTGTGTCACCCAGAGTTCAGCCCTCAATTTTCTGAGTTAATAAAATAAGACGCAGAAAAGTTAAACAAGGTTCCCAAGGTCCCCCAGTTATTGGTTTATTTCTATTATTTCATTGATGATTAAATATTTATGATATTTATGTAGCAGCACAGGCCCCAGGGATTCTGTCTGCGAGCTATTCTGGGTGTTGGGAAACAAAGCCTTGCCCTCCAGGGGCTTTTTATCCAGTTATGACACAGCTGTGACTTGGCCCCAAGACACCTGACAATAGTCTACCATACTTTCTCCTCCAGCAAGTCATATTTGCTGAGTTTGATTTCCTACTCACAAAAAAAAATCATTTTAAATTTACCAAAATCTTTTAACTATTTCATTTAAAAGCTTCATTACAAAAACAACTATTTCTAAATCTAAGAATACAGCATGAAAAGTGTTCTTAAATTCTGGAAGAGTATTATATTGAGCTTCCAAAAATAAGTAAATTACTCTTTTGTTACCTTCAAGGAATCTTAAAATATTAGTAATAATTCCTTGGATTTAGAATAATCATTTTCTTCTGAACTGCTCAAAGACCGTCCACAGATGGAATCCTATTTCTTCTCACAATATTGCTAAAAAAAATCTCAGATTGCATGTGAAACCCCCACACTGTACCCATGATTGAACTAATGTACACAGCTATGATTCAATTTTAAAAAAAAAGATTCTATGAGGAAAAAATGAGATCTAGAATTTGAAATAATGATTTATGAAGACATTAAAGTACATGGCAGTTGCCTGACCTACTGCCTGAACATAGTTGCTCAGCTTATGAACTTGAAGAGGAACTTACTAAAACAAGCATTCGCGGAATCAAAGAAAGTTAGCTCTGAAAGGGACAAGAGATGTCATTTAGAGCAACCCCATACTTTCACAGATGAGAAAATTGAGGACATTCAGCTAGGGCTGCCAACCCCAGATCCCAAGTGGCTGCCACATTCACCATCAAAATTCAGCCCATACTTGGTTACTGGAAGTCACGCCACGGGAGAAAGCCTTTAGGTAATAAAAGACGAAAGGGAGTGTCCAAGGACTGTGATAAACGGGGCAGAGGAATGAAGAAGTAGAATAGGCCAAAAGAGCACAATGATGTGGGGACTCTATTCTGCTGACACCCCACGATAAAAAGCCAACAGCAGGAGGTCCCCTTGACAGGATCCACAGTAACTTGGCTGCAAGGCCTCCTCTGCCAACAGTGGCCCTGGCTGTGGCTGAACGCAGTCACAGAAACAAGCAGCAGAGAAGCTTGACCAAGACCCGAGACAAAGGAAAGCTTGCACTCTCCAAGGAGAATGTGGTCTAGCCAGAGTGAAAATTAGGTTTTAAAATACAGCAACAATGAAAGGAAATGTCTGACATGTTTTGATTTCTAGCTTTGAATTTTTCTAATTCACATTGGCCCATGGCCATTGTTCTGCACAAATTCGGGGCTTCTCTCACAGATGCAGCATGGTAGCCAAGGGCTCGGTGTGCTTAGAGAGCATCTTATCTGCAATATGAAATGAGGACTTCCCAGTGGAGGGTCTGTAACGGGGCATGAACAGGAAGGGCAAAGAGGCAGAGAGCCAGAGAGGCTGCATTGGCTGGCTGGGCAAGCTGGGGATCCCTGCAGCCACAAAGCCAAAGGGCTCAGACAACTGACTCATTTACCCATGGTAACAGCAAAGAAGGTAGCCCAGCTTAGTTAACCCCCTGGCTATAGTCAAAAACCCTCACTGTAGCTGAGAGCCAGCCTCCCCATCCTCCAAATCTTTTAAGCTGCTAATAAGGAGCAGAAGTGAGTGGCTTACATCTCCTTTCCTTTTACATTTCCTTTCTAGTAGAGGTGTTAATGAGGACAGAAAGGCCCCCAGTGCAGAGAGAGAGGAGACAGAATTGGTCCAGGTAATATAAACAGTGTAGTCAGCCTTCAAATAGGGCTGGCTGATTCTGTCATCAGTAGGTGATAGGCATTAACAGGTAGGTGGAAGGACATCCTTCTCCCTGGCAAAGTAAGGGAGAGGGAACACTGAGTAATAAGAGAACAGGCCTGAAAATCAAGGGGCCTGGGCTATGGTCCTGATGACATGACCTTTCTACACCGCAGTTACTTCCCCTATAAAACAAGGTGAATGTAGTGATTTAAAGTTCTAAAATCTCAGAAATAATTCCTCCAAAATTCTCTCTACATCAAGGTCAATGTGAAGATTAAATTAAAAAATGACAACAGATAATATAAGTTTATGATGTGGCAATGCAAGCTCTTAATATATATTAAATCCTTATTTCCATCAACAACTCTGCCAGACAGGAATGAATATATTCCTCACTTCCCAGATGAGTGTGTTGAGTATTAGAGAAGTTGGTAGATATGTCCAAAGTCATGTATGTCCTCTCTGCTGGAGTTGGGACAGAACCTGAGTTCAAAGCCCATATAAATAACCTCTGTAAGACACAGCTACTCCTGAACATAGCAGATTATCTAAACATTATAATGCCTAAACTATCAGCCAGTATAATGAAGTGTTTTAATATATATTTATTGAGTAGATGAATAAATGAACAGATAAGGCATATGTCACATAAAGCTGTTACACTGAAATCCTGAACTTAAGTTTCCACCCAACCCCATGGGGTATAGTAAATTCAATAACTGAAGGGACTATGGGGTAGTTCCCTTTTCAAAGAGTCTAGATTCAGAGTCAAGGAAGCTGTATCTATCCAGGGACAAAAGCCCAGAAGAGTCTCAGTAAGGCGCAGTAACCCCGGCACAGCACAGAAATGCCTAATGTGTTGGAGACTAGACTCTGGCTTTACTGGAATCTTAAAAAGGACAAACAGGCCAGGAAAGAAAGTATCTTATTTAACTGACATTTTCCTGCTCTACTAATTTAATAAATAAATATGACTTGGAATTCTGATAAGGAGTTTCCCTATGCTCATACCTCCTTCCTGAAGTTCCTTTGACTTTATACAACCAACCACATGCAAGATAGCCTCTTCAGAACAGAAGTGACATTTAATGACGAGGTGTTGAGCAGGGTACCTGCCTCCACACTCACCACTGAGAGCAGTCAGGAACACCAGCTGAGCAGACACCCTCCAGAGCGACAGTTATAAACTTAACTCCCCAATCCCACTGGATAGCAATCCCAGGCCCCCGTGGCTAATGAGCAGGGTAAGGGGATTGTCTAGGAGAAAAGAAATGGGCTTCTTGGAAGTAGGCATTTGTGCAAGCAGCAACCCCTCCCTCCTTCCTATTCAAACCAGCCTGATCTCTCCCTGCCCTCTCCTACATCTGCTGGTGGAGACCTGGGTGACTGGGTGCTAAATGGTCCTGGCTCAGTTCTCGGAACTCCCACAACCACACACTGTATCCAATTCCAAGAGGTGAATTCTCTCTACTTCACCAACAGAGCCAGCAAATGGTTCGAAAAACAAGAGCAGACAATAACACTAGAAGTAAATAAATCACCGGAGCATGAAAGGACACTTCTCAAGCACACAGATACACACAAGGGCAAAGGGAGGCGAGGATGAAGAACAATGCATGCTGTCCTCTAAGGCACAGAAGAAACAAAACATGTTTCGGAGCCCAAGGAATGCACTCTTCCAAATTGCTAATCAATGCTAGGTACCAACACCAGAAAACTGCTAATAATGGAGAAAGAATCACCTCTCTTCAGCTGTAATTATTTCTGACATGGGTCTCCGAGAGGAGTGTCAAGACTCAGGTTAGCAGCTCAGTGTGATAATAACCCAAGATTACCAAAAATTCACTATGTCTGAAGAAAAAGAGAGCTTGGAGGAGGGGAAGTGGCAATTAGAAATACTTGTCATGATAATTGCATTGTGAATAGCAGGCATCCACTTTCCAGCAGCCAGTGTAGGTTTTCTTCTGCCTGACTTTAGAAAAAACATCTTCCAGGCAGGTAGAGCGATGGAGGAATACATCAAATTTCCAGAAATAACACAGTGTGGAAAAAGTATTACTTCTGTCCAAATAATGGTGTGCTAGATAATAAAAGCTCTTGAAATCTGTAAGGCTGAGAACAGTATTACTTGACTAGCCTGTGAAGTTGCCTTAAGCCAACCAGCAGCCACCTCGTCTTCTCACTCAAAGCAGTGACTTAAGTCCCTGTCTACGTATTGACTTCTGCCAAGGCCAAAGCAGCTCTCTAAGAACAATGAGGTTCTGCAACTTTATTCTTTAATCACTCGCTTTGTCAAAAATGGGCACATCAACAGTTCTGCATGCTGGAGCTGGTCTGATCACATAGACAGAGCACTGGTCGGCCAAGTCCCTCAGATGCCAATCTTGTAAGACACATAGGACTCCAAAGAATGGACCGGGGCTTCTCTTCTGTGCTCTTTGGCAAACCGTAAAGAAATCAGGAAATTTAGATATGTCCTCAGTTGAGTCTTCCTTAGAGCTAAGAGTTCTGTCTTAGCTCTATTACTGAATGATACAGCTACTATTAACCTTGGAGCTTGAGTAAGCATTCCAAAAAGCAGCTCTGATCATGACAATCCCAGGCTTAAAATCCACCAGTGATTTCCCATCACTTTCTGGATAGGTTTAGTGGGACGTTCTTAACCTACAAGGCTCTCCATGATCATGCTTCTCTCCAAATCTCATAACTCAGCCCTGATAGACTCATATCACATTTTTAAACCTTAGCCAATTAATGACAGTGACATACCATGTTCTCCAAGCCGCCATACTCTTATCCAAGAGGTTCACGCTGAGAATTCCTTTTACCTATCAACACTTACTGTGTGTTTAAGACTCACCTCTGGAGTCCCCTCCACTCTGAAGCCTTCCTTAATCACGGAAGCAAACCCCTCATCCACTCCTGCCATATCTGATCTCAGAATCTGTTTTCTATAGCAGAGATTACATGGAGCACATTCCCATGGAGCAGATCTCACACCAAATGCCACTGACCTGTCCACTCCCCCACTGGACCAGGAGCAACTTGAGAGCCAAGACCTGTCTTTCATTCTATTTTTCCCTGGGCCATTTATCATAAGGAGCTCCTATGCTAGACTCAGACTGAACAGAATTCATAGCTGAAGGAAGAAAGTTAAAGTAGATAATGAAGGGGGAATACTTGGCACATTCACAGGTAATTAAACCTCTTTAATAACTCGGTTTTGCCAACTCTAAGCATCAGCGACTAAATTCTATGAATCAGGAAGTATCCGCTCTGGCAAGGTATCTATATTTTTACCGTATTTAAAGAGTTTTTTAACTTTGTAATTTATGGAGATTTAAAAAAAGGATTCAGTGAACATGCTCTAGAGAGGCAGTGGATTTTGATGACCTTCTTCTAGGCTTTTCTGAAGAGTCAATGATGAACTTTATCCAAGGACAAGCTCTGGGCCTACCTGGTGCCACCTGGTTCTGCATGTAAGGCCTGGTGGGGGCTGAAATTGCAGTTGAGTTTTAAAAACTTCCTATCAGTTTCAAGGAAGGTTCTCACTCTTCTCAGTTCTGCAAAATACTGTTTGTGCCTCTCAGAACTCCCACAACCACACACAATGCTATGGCACTACATCCGCATCCTGAGTCACTGCTTGTGGCCTCTCTAACCAGCAGGTTTTCTGGAAAGGCTCAGTAGTCTTCTAGGTAAGGGTAGCTTTAGTTCATTTGGTAAAAGAGTGTTTTCCTGTTCAGATTCAAAATTATTTAGACCACATTTGCATAATGATACATTTTTCCTCCCTTCACACCAATAAGCACCCCCTGGGTAAGGCAACTTGAGACTTGACATCAATCTAATGGTTTGATGCTGGGTGATCTTGGCTAAGGCCAAAAAGCACCTGTGTAGGGTCAGTGACACCACCACCACACTTGCCAGGTGCACATGAATGGGAATGATTTGTATGTTGAGAAAGTGGCAGTGGAGAGACCAGGAAAGCAAGGAAAGTGAGAGGATCCTACGTCCACGCTTCCCACTTGAACTTTGCCTAATGCAGCAGGAGCCAGAGCAAAGGTGGAGAAGCTGTTTTCACAGGAATGTTTGTGATACTCAAGGCACAGCCGTGCTGCACCGGGGCACTTTACTAAACATAGTAAGAGAGTTTGCAGCGGGGGAGCATCTTTGGGAGGCGGCCCCTTGTCAGTAATGAGCACCAGGGCGTCTCCTCCCAGAGCCTGTGGATAAAGGAGGCCGGACCCGGGAGACACACACGAGAGGGCCATTCTTGATTATTGATGAGACACACCTGGAAGTGCCCAGCAATACCTGGAAAGCAGGGTGGAGTGAGCGAGACCTAAAAAAGGCTGAGATGTTGCACGTTCAGGCAGGGCTAACACCTAGCACATACAGATTAGCTGTCAGGCACCATAAAAAAGGCTAGCTTGACTAGTAAAGCCATCTTAGCCACATCCTTCATGTGCAAAATTATCAAAACACCCCAAATCACTTCTAGCTTGAATCAGGTACTCAATAAATATCTTTGAGTTTGCAGTTTCAGAGGGATCATGAGGGAACGTGTGAACAGGTCTGATACGCAGCCGTAGATGTGCCAGATCAGTTGTACTATAATAAATGTCCCCTCTGAATGGGGCCCACGCTATTGGGTTTATCCTTGTGAATATTGCTGCTGGATGAGACACAGCTATGATTTAATAAAAAAAGAAATCTGGGATGACCCTGCCTGCTCTTCTGGTGATTGTCAAAGCAGTTCTGGGCTGGTTGGAAAGTCTGGGGTTTAGCAACCTGCCATGAAAGAACAGACTAGAAGTTTGGGTCTCCTCACCACTTTGCTTGTGCCCAGCCAGCCTCCCCTCTCCTCCCCAAACACAGCACCCTGGGTACATCCCAGGCAAGTTCTCCGTGGGCCCCTCTCATGGGAAGACTCCACATCCAGGACTTGGGAATAACACAGCCCATCTTTAGTAGCGTTTTGTAACTTGTGCCCTTAATGTGGGTGCCAGCTAGTCTGACAGCCGTGTTGTGAAAAAGCAGGGAAGGGTGTTTTACAGCTCAGCTGCTGGGAAGCACAGATGTTCCAGGCTGTGTCGTGGTGAGGTGGTAAAGGCTGCAAGGAAAGGTGGGAGAGGATTAATTATCTTCCTGCAGCTGTTCATTAGCCCAGGCGCCTAGTCTTGCCATTTTCAGGACTGACAGCCACACGATTCCAAAGCAAAGCAAACCAGGAGATTTGAAGGAGGGAACGAAGAACTGCCTGAAGGTTAAAATGGAAAGCAACATGCAGAACAGCAGGAGATGCCCGTTTCGGCTTCCGGGAGCACAGAGTGGTCACAGGGGTCCTGGGGCTCAGCCCCAGTCAGCGTGACAGGGAACCCCTGACACAGGCTGCCAGTGAAGAACAACCTTGCAGATGTATGGGGCCAGGGTGCAGGGCCAAAGCCTTCTCCTTTTTAAACTTCCACTTTCAAGTATCAGTGAAAGATGCTGATTTGACAGCCCTCGAAACTTAAATGCTGAGTCAATTCAGACTGAGTAGAAACGTTCCCATCAGTGATCTGAAGCATTTCAGACTTCAATATATTTAGCCTGCTGAGAGCTCCCCTAACCTCCATTTTTATTTTACTCCGCACAGGGGAGATAGAGGTGACAGCCTCAAATACTGATGGTACAATATTCAGATGGGCCCCCGCGGGCTTCAGCCTGTCCATCCTGGCATCAAGATCCTGGTTCAAAGGGAGCACAATTATGTCAATACCTCCATTCTCTGCATAGGGTGTGCCTTTTGGTCACAGGTTCTATTCCCTGAGCAAGTATCTTTCTTGCTTCAAGAATGAACTCAAACCCTCACCTCTTCATGAATATTTAAAGTTATGATAGAAAGACAAATATGACTGTCCTTTAACAAGTTCATGGAAAACATGTATTGTAAAAACCTGCGCAGATTTTGATATTTTGCACCAAAATAAACTCAGCATACTAACTTGTTATAACACGTCTGAATAGAATCTAGTTTGAGGCACTAAGAAGGATGAGACATCAGTCTGAAAGAGCCCCTATTAGAGCAAGGTGGATTCTGCTAAAATGGAAGCAAGAACAAACATCAAATTTATGGGCAGGCTTGGGTGGAAGAATGGTGAAATCAATAATACTTTATGAAGCTTATGGGGGACAATGACCCAAAAAAATAAGCAGTTTTCAAATGGACAGCTTGTTTCAAGAAGGGAGGAAACGATGTTGAAGATGAAGCCCACAGTAGCAGATTATCCATGTCAATTTGTGAGGAAAAAAGGGATCTTGTTTGTGCCTTAAATGAAGAGGACTGGTGATTAGCAGCAGAAACACTAGCCAACACCACAGACATCTCCATTGGTTCAGCTTACACAATTCAGACTGAACAAACATTCCCACTGGTAGGGGCCAAAACCATTGTACCAAGACCAGCTGTAGACGGGAACAGAGCATAAGCAGAAATGTTAAAGGAGGATCAAGATCTTAAAGCATTTCTTAGACGAACTGTAAGAGCATGTGAAACCTGACTTTACCAGTGTGATCCTAAAAACAAAACACAAGCAAAGCAATGGCTGTCAAGAGGTGAAAGGTCCAGGCACAAGCAGACCAGTCAAGAGCAAAGGTCACGGCAAGAGTTTTGGGGGATGCTCAAACTATTTTGCTGTGGACTTTCTGGAGAGCCAAATAATGATAACATCTGCTTATTAGAAGAATGTTTTAAGGAAGACAGCCAAAGATTTATCAGAAAAATGCCAGAGAAAGCTGCACCAGAGAGTCCTTCTCCATCACGACAATGCTCCTGCTCGTTCCTCTCATCAAACAAGAGCAGTTTTGAGAGTGTTTCTATGAGAAATCATTAGGTCTCCACTTTACATCCAATTTGGCTCCTTCTGACTCTTTTTTTTTTTTTTTTTGAGACAGAGTCTCACTATGTCGCCCTCAATAGAGTGCTGTAGCGTCACCGCTCACAGCAACCTCCAACTCTTGGGCTTAAGTGACCCTTACCTCAGCCTCCCAAGTAGCTATGACTACAGACACCCACCACGACCTCAGCTATTTTTTTTTGCAATTGTCATTGTTGTTTGGCAGGCCCAGGTTGGGTTCAAACCCACCAGCTCTGGTGTATGTGGCTGGCACCCTAGCCGCTGAGCTACAGGCACTGAGCGGCTGATGCCTTTTTGTTTCCTAATCTTAAAAAATCTGTAAAGGGCACTCATTTCTCTTCCATTAATAAAGTGGAAAAGATTGCATCAACATGATTCAATTCCCAGGACTCTCGGTTCTTTGGGGACAGACTAAATGGCCAGCGTCAATACTTACAAAAGTATCTTGACCTTGATTGGACATATTTTGAGAAGTAAAGTTTATATTTTTTATCTCTCAATTCCACTTTGCCACAAACTGTGTTAAGTCCTCTTCTGTGTCACACATACTTGTGCCTGAGTGTGCCACTCAAAAAGACCAGGAGAGTAATCTATGTGGTTCAAAGTAAGAGTCTCCATCGGACCAAGCTCAGCAACCTGAAGCTGGAATATGTGATACATATCCTGCCCAAGGCTTAAGGCAATGTCAGCAACAGGGGGAACTCAGCCAGAGGATGCACATGAGTGAAGCTCTGCCCTGGCATTCCATGGGAATTCCAGGCAGGGTAGGATCCCACCCCCCGTCAGGCCTTGTGCTATCCTGCAGCATTGAAGATGGTCTACCCACCAGTCACAGGGTTAGAGCTCCACTGATGGACAGCCAGCTGGGCCCTGTCCTGACAGCTCACTCTGCCTCCCTCCCTGCGGGCTCATCACACTAACCCTCCCCTCCCTCACTACAACTAGCACACCACAGACCACAGACAGCCCTGGGCTTTTACTTGCCACCTCCTGCCCACCTATGGGTAGTGCTGCACAGCTGGGTTTTTTTTTTATTATTTTTTATTAAATCATAACTTTGTACATTGATGCATTTATGGGCTTCAGGATCCTGCTTCAATATACGATGTGAAATGCTTTACATTGAACTAAGTAACACATCCATCACAATTGTACTCATTTCTTAATAGTTTTGAAATGTACCATTGCATTAAAATTTCAGATTAATATGAAGGTACTGATGATTAGGTTACATTATTTGCATTTGTTAGGTAGAGTCCAAGTTGTGGTTTTGCCCCTCACCCGGGAGGTATGCTATACATCCCCACATTGTGCCGGTTAGGCGGGAGCACACCAACCCTCCACCCTCCCTCTCCCCTCTCCTCTTCTGTCCCCCATTCACTTGAGTTTTCTTGTGTTTTTCTCTTGTGTGGGTATGTGTTCGTCTACTGTATCAAGTACACATCAGTATCAAGTACAGTGAATTCTTGCCTTCCCATTCTTGTGCTACCTTACTAAGCAGAATGTTTTCCACCTCCATCCAAACAGCCGTTTCTTTAATGACCTTGTCTGTAGTCTTGGTCTGAGTATCACCAGGTCCCCCAGATGACAAGACACAGGGAACCTGGACCAAGGGAAATCAGAGATGCTCTCTGTTAGCCCTCGCCTAAGCCATTCGAGAGGACCAATTTTCATTTTTATGATATCTAGGCAAACAAATTCCTGCTTCCCTCAGTCATCAAGTTTGGCCTTCACTAAACAAAGTTCCTTAATGCCTAACCTACTTTCCCATGAAGCTCCCAGTCACGTCTCCCAGCACCATTCCCCATCTCTGTTAAAATGTATCAACCTAATTTGCACTGAGGCAATATGAGTTAAAGGCCATCCTCCAGCTAAATCATGGAGAACAAGGGATGAAAAAGCTATCTACACCTGGGGCCAGTCACTCGACCACTTCTCTGGTCCCAAACCCCTAATCAAACAGAGAAGATCTAGGCTTTTGCAAGAGCCAGAGCTGATTTCTCTCCTTCCCCTCTCCTTCACTCCCTGAGCGGTGACTCAAAGCTATTCATTTTTAAGTGGTTTTCTTCATTCTCAGTCGTTCCACTTTGGGCATTTTGCTATTTTTATATTATTTATATGGGTGTGATCCTTTTGTGATGATTATCTGTGATTAATCCTCGCAGCTATGGGAAAATCAGTGTAACGGCTCGTACCACATCTAACAAGAGTTGATGTCTGTGTAGTTTTTTGTGTTAAGCAGCTTTGCAAGTTCACTTTAATTGACAAGAGAAAAAGAGACTATGCAATTAAAAAGGTGTTTATTATTTATTTTTTAATTTATAATTTATAGGAATTATGTACATAGCAGACAGATAATAAGGCATGGTTTCCGTGTGATTTAATGAAGCCAGGTGGCACGTCCGCAGGGCCCTTGTGAAGGGCTTCCTGTCCTCTTCCCCCTCGCTGTCATCAGACTGAAGTCACCCACTACCCAGTCAGAGGCAGGAGAAATGAGGACGGTGTGCTAGTCCCGGGAATATGGTCACAACAAGCATCTCACACTATGACCGCAAACAGGAGCCACATTCAAATCATCACACTGCACTTCTGACAGCATGAGGCATGGGGAAGCCAGTTCTCTCCCTAACGAGTGGCCATCACCACAGATGCTGGCAATTAGACAAGCACAACTCAGCCCTCGAGTTTAAAGAGTTAAAGGGAAGATTTACAGAACCATATTTCTTTCCCTGAAACATCAGCCAGTTCATATACACACATTTCTCTCCACTAAGACCTAATTTTCCACCATTTCCCTTGATTTGCAGCTCTCTTTTCCCCATTTCTTTGATTTAATGCCCAATTATTTTTTGTCCCATTGCCAGTAAAACAAAATATTTCATAAATGTTTCTATGAGGTTTGGGGTTACTGTTTTTAAATACACGACTTACACACCTTATCTTGCAAAAATTTAGAGGAATCTCGTGAACACCTAGATACGGATTCTGCATTTGTATCACAAGCTGACCTAAGCTCAACATTTAAAAGCACCGTGCTGGACTTCAGCAAATGCCTGGCCTTCCCTGGTCTTTCCACCTCCACTCGGCAACCTCGGTGGTGTCAAGCTGACAGTGGGAACAGAGATGTCACTACCCCCACTTCTCTAGCCTTTGCTCCCTCTCTTGGCAGTGGTGGCTAAGGGGACAGAGAACATGCTAGGGAGTCAGGTGATGGGTGTCGGTGCCACACCTGCCACCAACTCACTGCGCAGTCTTGGCTGACTCACCTCACTAATTTGCTCCTTAGTTACCTCCTGTAAAACATGAGGATTTTGAATAAAATCCCTTCTATTTTTCTTATAGTCATAAAACTCTGGATTCCCTTCTGCGCCCTAGAAACAGGAATTAAACAACAAGACCGATGAGTCTGGCTTTGATATTTAAGGAGGGGGGAAATAAAACATCAAGAGGCAAGGCTTCTCTGCTGTTAAAATCCTTTCCCCCACCTAAGCCTGTTTTGGCCTCTTTTTTGCAGCAAACACACAAGGACAGCAGGACAGAAAGGAGTCTCACAGACGTCTCCAGTTTGATGATCTCACTTCTTTTCTCACTCATTCTGTTTTACAGCTTATTGTTCTGTTCTCAAAATAAAAGTAAAATTCACTCTGTCTTCAGAAGTACTGTATATGTGAACTTCATGAAAGCTTCAAAACTACTGGAGACATCCTGGGGTATCTCAAAAACATTATCACCAAAGCCACTCTGGGTCTGCGGTCACAGGATGTGGCCACTCAATTCCAGGCCTGCTAAAAGGAAGGACTACTTATTATTCAGGCAAACCGCCCCCCAAAATCAGCTGCCAGGTTCTGTCACATACGATGTCAGGGCTCCTGTTTGAATTGTACCAACAAGAGAGGGCACAGCTGGCTCCAGCCAGGTCCCCAGCCAAGGTATCAAGGACAGGATTGGATGCTACAGAGGGTACTTCCTACTAGGAGTGAGATTTAAAGAGGCAAAAACACAGAGTCCAGGAAAAGATAAGATTCAAACCCAAGTCCAGGGACCAGAATGATCAGAGGCAAGGAAAAAAGAAGTGCAGAGCTGGGTAGAGAAAGCTCAAAGGGAAATTAGAGTAGAGTCAGTCTAAGACAAGGAGAAGCCTGAATTAATTACCAGCTTAAGAAGAAAAGGCCTTATTATACTGCATAGCAATTCAGCTCTTGCTGAAGGGCCTGAGTTGCCTCCCAATCCCCCACTGGAGCCAAACGCACTACTCTCAAGTGTCCTGGGGCCTCAAGGTCTAGAAATCATAATGGTATTTGCTTCTTATGGACTTGATGTCTGTTCAGGATAGGATGGAGACAAAAAACTTCTGGAAAGGCAGTAGTTTGACCACAATTATCCCCCTATACTTCCTTTCCAACTCATCTCTATTTCCTAAAGAAAGTAGCTGTCAGTGCCTACAGGCACCGGGGTGGATATGGGGGATAGCTCAGGGATTCAGTAGGAGAAGCTGTGGCACTTCCTCCTCTATGGGCTTGCTGAGAGCCAAGACCCAACTTAGAGTTCCCAGGGCAGAACCAGTAGATCCTAGCGAGCTCGATGTGCATGGAACACTGTCTTCCTGTATGTACACACGCATCCGACCAGGAAGAGGTCTAAATCCATCCCATGTGAGGCTCCCAAGGTGGGCTGAGTCCTCCCACCTCCTGATATTGAAAGGGCTCCAGAAACAGAAGACAAGAGACTCCTCCCAGAGTTCAGCCACAGCACCAGCCCTCAGGGTGGAGATCCTTTGGCCTCTCTCCAGAACACCACACCTAAGCCTTAGTGAGGAGCCCCAGTGAACTCTACCTCTCTCTTGACAACCACACCTGAGCCCCAATGAGGAGAAAAAAAGAAATAGCAACACGTTCCACAGTGAAATAAGGTGCAATTCCACTGAACAGCATGATCCTGCCCTTGAGGACCTTGTGATAGTGGAGGGAAGAAGAATCATAGCAAAATTGGTTTCCTTCAATTCTAAAAATAACCCGTCATGAAAAAACCATCCTCTTCTGCAAGGGACAGGTAGCAGGATCTTGAAAGGTCTTGTCCCCTGTCAACAAGCAGGAGATAGATATTTCCTTTTTTCCTAAATTTTCTGGAGGAATTTAAAAAATTAATTAAGGAAAGGGATAAAGCCAAGGAAGATGTCTCCTCTTGTGGCTCCTTACTTTTACTCTGCCAGTCTTAACTATAAAGCAAGGGCCCTGGTCTCATAATAAAGGCAACAGAAATTTCTACATCAAATGAACATAGTTGACAGAGTTTTAGAGGACTAATAAATAACACTGTTTTCTTCCTCATCTAGAGATTAAACCCAAAGGAAAGAAATACACAGGAGATAGACAGAATTCAAAATATCATCATTATTATTGACCATGAGTTTTACAATCTGTGCTCAAGAAGGCTTGCTACTACTGTATCTCCAAATTAATCAGATCTGCCCCTGGAGACTCCCCCCAAAGACTGGGCCAAATTGTCTGCAGATTTGCAAATCTAAAAGTAGAGCCCAGAAGGGGCTGAGCTGCCTGTGCCCAGTCCTTCTCTGTAGCCCACCATCAGCCTCAGTTATTCTTGCACCCTAAGAGGAGTTTGGGGAATGGAGCATGTCCTATAACATTGATCTAGGACATAGCCCCTCCCAAGGTAAAGGAAGCCTGGGGAAGATGGCTCTTCTTTCCCCACCCAACAGCCATCTCTGTGAAGATGCCCCTGGGACAGCCTTTTCAAAGCTACCAGAGGGCTTTTGAGCTCCTCTCTGGGAATCTAATTCAGAGCCTGTAGCTCAGTCTTTGAATAACCTTTGGTTATAGCAACATTTCACCTCCAAGCATGAAACAATCAAGAGTCCTTGGAATAAAGTGGGTAGAAACCTTTTGGGTCAGTTATGGGGGTGAGATGAATGTGGTCTTCTTGTGTGACGTATGAACTGATCCTGAAATCTGACCAGTGGCCTTCCCTGATGGCAGCACACTGGGGATGAAGGTGTGGCCACGCTGATCATGCTTTCTGCTGCTAAAAGTTAGGACGTGTGATCTGACAAAGACTTGCAGCCTCTTCCAAATATAAGTCAGATGCTGAAATACTCAACTTTCTGACATACTTCTATTGTTTATGAATGGAACCAGATGCAATTTTGAGGGAGAAACTTTGCATAATCAATTCTAAACACACAACTGGCATGAGTAAAGTTCTTAAAAGTTGACAACTTTGAAGAGGACAGCTTCATTTCATGAAATTCCAGTATAGTAATGGGGAAAAAAAATCATACTGACTGCTTTATGGTGAAACTTCAAATGTGAAAATCGGCAAGAGGTTTGACTGCTCAGGACTCTTACCAGGCAGCAAAAACAGATATACCAGCTCAGCTGTGAACCACAGAGAGTATTGGGCTTCAAATGAATAAACCATTTTTAACCACATTTTAGTTTTAGAAGAGGGATTAATTTGTGTATTTCCTACTACATTTACACATTCCGTTCATCTGTAATGAATTTTGTGAGAACACCTCTTCACTAAGATTGGAAACCAGTAATGAGGTTCGAAGGTGGATAGAGAAAGAAGGTGAGGCATTCAAAGGCAATTAGAAACTCAGCAGCCAAAAGCTGGATCAGAAGCCATGTCTTAAAACCCGGGTGGTTAGAAGGGTTTCCCAGTGGAGAGGGAAGCCCTGCATAGGGGTCAGAGGAACTCAAAGGACGGACACAGGGAGTGTGGAGAGCGGATGTCCTTGTGTGTTGCTATTAAGGAATACGTGAGACTTACAATTTATAAAGAAGCAAGGTTTATTAGGCTCATGGTTCTGCTTTTTTGGAAGATTGGGCATCTGGTGAGGACCTCAGGCTGCTTCCTCTCCAGGTGGAAAGTAAAGGGGGAGCCAGCACGGCTCCCAGGCAGGGGTGACAAGCTAAGAGAAGAAGCAAGAGAGGGTGGGGGGAGGGGCCAGGTCCTTTTTAACCACCAGCTTTCTTGGGAAATAATAGAGTGGGAAGCTACTCACCCCTGAGAGAAGACAGTGATCTATTCATGAGGGATCTGCCCCCGTGACCCAAAGGCCCTACCTCCAACACTGGAATTAAATTTTTTGTTTTTGTTTTGCCACATTTACGTTCATTAAAAATAGACATAAACATTGCTTACTGTCTTTTGGCTAAGATCAAGTATAAAAATTGACATAAACAAACAAAACCTGTGCAAAAAAAAAAAAAAATCCCAAATCACTCATTACTTTGCAACAGTAATTCTGGCAGGCATTATCGCCTAGGACCCCCTCTTCCTCTGCCACGGCCTCATCCTCTTCCTCTTCCTCAACCTCGGCCTCTTTCTGCAACAGCTTCCCTTTTCCTAGATTTCATTTTAGGTTCAACATCCACAAGTGTATCCGGAGGTAAACTGTCTGGTAGAATAAAATATCGAATGTGATTTCCTCGAATACTCAGTGTTTCTAGCTGTACAGGTTCTCTGTTCTTCAGGGTCATTTTCACAGCTTCAGATGTGTATTCATGCTGACATCTACACCTGTGATTGTTCCACGGACTTGTGTGCCATCCTTCAATTCAATAGTTACAGTTTCATGACTCAACTTCATCAAAAATCTCACAAGCTTCATCCTGGCGGTGCCGTCACCCTTTGGGTCAGGCAGCAAACAGAATCCAACAAACTTAGCCTAACCGACTGAAAGTACAAATCGGTTTGGTTTTTGTTTTGCAGTTCTGCCAGGCCCGGTTTGAACCGGCCACCCTCGGGATAGGGGGCCGGCGCCCCACTCACTGAGCACAGGCGCCGCCCTGGAATTAAATTTTAACGGGAGACTTGGTGGGGAAAGACATCCAAATTATAGCAGCAGCTTTGCAAAGTTGGATATGATCTGGAAAAAAAAACGAGGCTCTTTTCCTCCCAACTCTTCATAATGAGGGCAAGAAGGGGCTGGGAGTGAAGGAAGGCAGGCAGCGGGAGCCTAGATAAATGATACCCCCGTAACAGAGGCCGTGAGACATCTTAAGAACTATCCCAGAGCAGTGACATTTAGGACATCGCCCCAACACAATCGGACTGAGTGGTTCCCATCTGCACCGTGTGGGGAGAGAGCACAGAGCGCCCCCGGGGCCACATTACCATAACATACTGCCTTTCTGTGGCATCCCAGAGGACTCTCATTAGAACGTCAGACTGTTCGCCCCTCTGCTCGAAGATATTTTGACTGCTGTCCGGAAGACAAGAACAGCTGGGCTGTTAAAGTCAACAGGCTCCCACTTCCACACCGACCAGATTGTGTCATAATTGGAAATGTGAAGTGTGCTTTCCACTGCTTCCACCCCCGGGACTGTGCTTCCTCCAAACCCCAGAAAAAGCCAGTCCTGGTCCTGAGTAAATGCTCCATTCTAGATGGTTAGAAGAGGGGGCCGTGCCCCTGCCAGGTCTTTGTTGGCTCAGCAGCCATGGTTAGGGGAGGGGATGGTATGGGGTACAGGACGGTGCCGGAGAGACTAAGGTATAAACCAGGCCATGTTAACCACCTTAGTCTTCCACAACAGGGAGACCCCCGAGTCCCCTCCACCTGCCTGTGAAGACTTCTGGGCCTTCATGCTGGGCTCAGATCCTGCCTGCTGCATGCAGCTGTCCTGGTCACCATCACCTCACCAAGGCTGAATTCCCATAATGCCCACAGTTCACACCTGGGCTTTCCCTGGGACCCAGAAGGACCTCTGTGGGACCAGGCCCTCTCTCCCCGAGCTGCTTTCCCTCCTTATCCTTCAGTGCCCAGCATTTTAATCCCTTCCTGAAGTCCCCTCTCCATCCTACTCTCCCTCCACATGTGGTGTAGCTCTGCTATCTGTGATGGGTCACAGTAGGTCTCCCCCACCCAATTTCTGCTGCTGGGCCTGCGTCTGGGGTGCCCGAGTCTGTGTGGGGGAGGAAGGCCTTTAGGCTTCACCATTGCAGGTTGCACTGTTCTTCCCTCAGATGTGTAAACATATCACATGCGTCTCACACTGCAGGGATTAGTTTCCTGCCAAAACCTCCCACCGGGGCTACTACCTGTCCCGTTAATGTGGTTTGAACTAAGTACTCTACAAGAGCCTCGGTCCCCTCCCAACTTTCCTGAACAGTAGAAACTGTGACCAGTTTTCCCTTCCCAATTCCTGTCTTGCTCCCTGCCTTGTTTTGGAGGTAGAGGTGAAGAGAGTCAGAGGACCATGTTCCTCCCCAGCAAGAATACAAAGCGCTTTTTATCCGCCACAGGTCTAACATAGCACCAGGCGTGTGTAGCTGCTTAAGAAGAGCGACAAAGCAGCAAAGCATTGGAGGCTCCACCCGGCTCTGGAGGACCTCACATACCACAGACCCTGCTCCACCTGCCTTTCCCCCTTCCCTCACCTCCCAGAGATGGAAGGTATCACATCTGCAAGGGCTGCCCAGAAGATCCTCTGGGAAATAATTAAAATACCACTGGCTCTGAGGGTAGGGCAGGCGTGTTCGGAGAGAGCAAAGATCTTTTGCTGTACCTGCCTCATGGCAAGCACCCAGGCCCTGGGCATTTAACGTCAGTGGCAACATTATCAACAGTTCTGTCCTAGCTTTTGCCAAGGCATTTGATCCCCAGCCAACACCCAGCCCGTAGCCAGGGAGAAATGGTGAAGAAGCCAGCCCAGGAACCCTACTCTTCAATAATAATTTGGATTTGGCAGAGAGTAGGAATAGGAAGCATGAATATGTAGTAGTTTGTACTCTTTATTGATGAGACTCAGCCACAGAGTCAGGACAACCAGCCTAGACTCCACACCCAGACTCAGCTCAGACTCCTGGTCAGTAGACAGATGCTTTAATGTATTTGTTACCCAGCAACCCTTTATCCTAATAAAATCTCATATAGAACCTCAAGATAGAAAATCACTGTAAATAGTGGAATTGGGAGGGGGGTCTCAGAGTGCCCATTGCCCTGCTCCTCCCCTGTACCCACCACCCCTGGCCCCTGTACCCCCATGAGGAGTTCTCTGAAAACAATAGTGGGGGTCTTTGAGGAGGAGAGGGAAGGCAAGATAGATGAAAAGCACTTTTGTTCTGCATAAGACCCCTGGAAGTGAGCTACCTTCTTTTCTATAGAGTAATTTATGGATCTAGAAATCAGAGTGAAGCCTGACACCAGGCCTGTCAACATTTCCAGCACTGATGATCTTTAAATATTCAAACAGTTAGATTTTGAAAGATCTTTGACTTTTCTCTTGATGTTTTTTTTTTTTTTTTTCCCCTGAATGTCAAAAAGTACTGATTTTGCCGAGTGAAGAGTCTGGTCTTGCTTTTCCTAGTGGAAAACAAAACAAAACAAAAAGGTGAAGTGAGACAAAAGGTGAGCAAAAGACAGGATAAAGGATGAGAATACTTAAGGGTGTCCTGAGAGAGAAACTCAGAAAAGGAGCTGGTGCTGCAGGAGCTTGGGGAAATACTGCCCCACCACTCGCTATGTGTTGGACTCTTATTTAAGAGTCATGCCCTATCTTTTACAGATAAGGAAACTAAGGCCCTGAGAGGTGAACAGAGTTAAGTAGATCATAAATCCAAGTGTAAAAAAATTAAGTAAAACTAGAGCTCTCAGTTTCTGGTGCTCAGACCTAGGCTGTTTTCAACATGGTATTCTTAAAGGGGAAAGACGGTTGTCACCAACTACAGAAAAGAGACCCACAGACATGAATGTGTTCTACCTGCAGGCATTTGTTGAGCCTCTACTATGTGTCATTCATCCTTTGAGTGTTGGAAAATAAAGATGAATGAGAGACTGTCCCTGTCCCCAACGAGTCTACAGACAGTAAATGATAACTACAGCATAATCTAATAGGTGTAACTGTCCTGTGTGCACACTGGCAGGGGGTGTCAGCAGGACCAGATACATAATTTATGGGTCCTTTTACTAAATAAAGATGCAGAGCCCTTGTTCAAAGATGAGTACGCGTGTTTAAATAGTGACAGCAGGGCATTGAAGCAAATGTAGAATCTGTATGAGAAGGGGGCACTCAGCAGCTACACAAGTCATATGTCCATGAAGCTGGCCCTGGGTATCAGGTGCCACTTCACACAGGAAGCACTGCTATAGCCAAGTCTGAAAAGGCAAGAAGTCATCAGCAGATAGGAGGAAGAGCATCCTAGATAAAGGAAACAGCATGCCTAGAAGCATGGACAGGTGGAAATACACGGTATATTTGAGAAAATGAAACAAGATCAGTGAGACAAAGATACAAGAAATGAGGCTAGCAAGGAAGAAGGCCCAAGCACCAAGGCTCTATGAAACCATGCTAGGCAGTTACCATGCAGATATTGGTGAGTCATTGAAACCAGCAAGGGTTATAACCTCGGAGCTAGACAAAGTCAGGAGGTCAGTGGAGCAATCCAGGCAAGAGCTGAAGAGGAAATATCCATAGGGGACCCAAACCCTTAAGAAAGAGTCTCATGGGTAGAGACAGAGGTCCAGGGCTCATCCACACACAGGAGCTGTTGAAGAGTGTGAATGTTGTCACCTGGAGTGAGAATGAATGTGGGCTCCACGAATAAAGATGCAGATAGGGGAGAGAACTTGAAGGAGCTATACCAGAGGGAAGAGGATAATCAAACACCACCACACAATATGCAAGAGCCAAGAGAGTATCAGGAAAGAGGGAACAGCCAATTGTGAAATAATTCAAGAATCAAGATATGGACTATAGTGTCTGATGTAGCTGGGGGAAGCAAGGGAGAGTGTAACGTTCAAAGACGTAGACATGGTTGGTGTTTGCTCCCCAGGCAGTGGCAGTCTAGAAGAGCCCAAAGAAGACAGAGGAGTCTGACTCTGCATCTTTGTCTTCCCTAGCCCCAGCCCAAGTCCTCCAGGGGACTGCACCAGCCTAAACCACTGGTTTTCCCTAAAGCTGAAATCAAGAAGATTCTTGCTATAGTCTAAAAGACTTTGTCCCCCCAAATTTCTGTTGCAATCTTCACCTCTACAGTGATGATATTAGGAGGTGGGACTTTGGGGTAGAAGATTATGGCATGGAGCAAAATCCTCATGAATGGAATTATCATCCTCATGAAAGAGGCCCCAGAGGGCCACCTTGCCCCTTTCACCATGTGAGGAGCAATGAGAAGGCACCATGTACAAAGAAGAAGAAAGGCTTTCATTAGACACCAAATCTGCCAGCACCTTGATTTTGGACTTCCCAGCCTCCAGAACTATAAGAAATAAATGTGTGATGTTTACAAGCCACTCAGTTTGAAGCATTTTGTTATAGCAGCTGAAATTGACTGAGGCTCTCCTCCTCCCACCTGCTCCTCATGGCTCCCCCAATTCCCTGCAGGAGCCATTGAAGACCACATCGGAGATGCGTGGAGATGACACTGGGGTGTGCATCTTCCCCATGCCAACCCACCCTCATCCTCACAGACTCAGTCCAGTCTCTCTCCCAGTTGCCAGTTGTGTGGCCACCCAACCTATTTGCACTAAATCTACACTTCAACTCCACAGATCTGTGGCTCTGGATAGGAAGATATTCTCAGCCCTCCTGGTTAGAACTCACCTAACATGGCAAAATGTTTTATTTACTCTTCCAGAATGATAACTAGCTCATCTGTCTTAGAAATTGGTACAAGTTTCCCACAAGGACTGATTCAGCGATCAATGAGCCAAGCAGGTCCATACGGCATTACAGATAAAACTCCCTTGCTCCACTGGCCCTCAGGCAGAAGACTGAGCCCTCCTGGGCCTCAACGAGCTCCTGGCCCATTAGGCACATGACCTAGGAGATGAATGGTCCAACATACAGCTCCCTTTTATTGAGTTTCTTCTGTGTACCAGGTGTTTCACAGCATTACCCCATTTTCTTCAAGCCAATGAGGTAGATACTAGTATTATCCTATTTCCCAGAAAAGGTTAACTAGGGCAGCCAATGCTTGTATGGCAATACAAGAAGTATTGAAGTCCTTCCCCCTGTGTCTGGGTTGAGAGGTCTTTGCACACTCTTTTGTACTTGTTGATGTCTCAGGCAGTAATAGTCTTCTGGATGAGGTAGTCTTCTGTTACCTCCCCTAAAATAGCAGAGTAAGTAAACCATCCGACAAAACTCTCTCTCCTGGGTGGTGCCTGTGGCTCAGTGGGTGGGACACCAGCCCCATTTACCAAGGGTGGTGGGTTCAAACCCAGCCCTGGCCAAACTGCAACAACAACAACAAAACCCTCTCTCCTAATCTTGGCCTCACATCCATTGGCTACCAAATTGTTAGAAAAGGATGGAGCAGGCCAAATTGGTTATAACAGAAGGTTTTCAACAGGGGCATTCCTCCAGATACTGATATAGCCAGAGGCTATGTGTGGCCTCACTCCTGGAAGCTTCTTGCTGCTCTCCAAATTCATATACACACATACAAACATATGTGTGCACACACCCCCAGCTTCCTCCTCACTGAGTAAAACTTGTTTCTCTTGCACGCAAAGAACAAATGAAACCCACATCATATTTGTTTGGAAATGCAAGCCAGCAGTCCAGACTGGTTCTGGCTTGTTTACAGCTGGTGTTGTTTCTGATCTGGTTTTCATTCATTCTGACTAGAGGATGCCTTTACATCTGTTGGTTAAATGTTTTTTACATCAGCACTGATTCTGGAGAAAATAAGGCTCAGAAAGGTTAAGTAATATGTCAGTAGACCCTCAGCTGTCAAATAGTAGAGCCAGGATTCATAACCAGCTCTATCTAACTCCACAGCCCAATGCTCCTTGTGCCAAGGCCCTGTGCATCATGACACTCTCTGCTGCTATGCCTAGTGGGTTTCTGTGTAGACGGGAAGCCCCGTGGTCCATCCAAACCTGCTGGATGTCCCTGCTGGAAATGCAAAACTGAACCCTTGTGGCTGTGCATAAAAAAAGAATTTTACAGAAAGGCAAATGATTAATGATTAATCCCATTTTTGCAAATCTCACAAATTTCAGATGTGCCACCTAGTTGGGTGAACAAGTCAAAGCTTTTGTATCCTCTGAACTGGATTACCAGGTCCTGGGAAATGCCCAGAAGAAGCATGCTTTCCATTTCCAGGACTTTACTTATATTACTATCAAATACTTTTAAAATCCTCAGCTTATTACAAGTGACCCTCATGAGTTTAGAGAAGTGGCGGGACAAGGGGAGGTACCAAACTCAAATGGATTCAAATAACCAACATTCTGCTTTCCTGAGAAATAACATCCAGGAAGTAGTAAATAAGCTGGGCGGGGGGGGGGGGGGGGGGCTGGGTAGAGCAGCACTGCCCTGCCAGCAGCCACAGGGCAGAGAGACAGGACCAGCAGGGGCTTTGCTGCTTCACGTCCCAGCTTCCCTGCCTCACTAAGTTTTCAAAGTGTAGTGGCAGCAGCACCTGGAAACTTGTTAGAAACGCAAACACGCCAGCTCCATCCCAAAACTGCTGAAATAGTTTGAACAAGCCCCCACATAGATTCTGGTGTGTACTAAAATTCAAGAGCCACTACACGAGAGGTTTACAAAGATTCAAAGTTGGACAAATCCTTTCCTTTGACCAAGAGAAATGAGGAGCCCAAAGCCTTTGAAAAGAAGTATGTCTAAATAGGAGGTAGTGCGGGGAAAATGTCACCTTTAGAGTCAGACAAACCTGGAATTGTATCCCAGCTCAGCCACTTGCTGTCACTTAAAGTTTCTAAGAATCAATGTTGTCATCTGCAAGATTAGAGCCATAAAACATTATAGCATTGTCCCTGGCATACAGAAGGTGCTAAATGAAAAGTAATTGTTATAATGATGCTTTGTGTCGATCAGCATCAAGTGGGCATAACACCCGACTGCTGCCGAGTACTTTCTCTCCTGCAGCTAGACAACAGAGGACACCAACACAAAGGGAGTGACGTATTCCACAGGGGAGGCCGTTATGGGCTCTGGCTCCGTGTGCCCAACTGGAATGACAGAATCGGAGCTAGCAGGTCTCGTTGGCACAGCTGGGGAGCAGCAGACATGGAGCCCAGCGCCAGATCGTCAGAGATAAGAGTGCCATCACGGAAAAGCTGCCTGGCTCCTTCACACCAACTATTTCCTAACAAGCCATTCCTCTGAGAAACTTTATGTGCCACGCTAACAGGCAATGCAAAACTAACAGGAACTTTTAAGTGCAAGCCACCTGTCATCACAGAGCCAACTGGGCCTTCACAGGGTAAACCAAACAATGCCCAAGTGCCCTCAGGGAGAGGATGAGGAAGAGAAGAGAGGAAGCAAAGAACCAAGGACAGAGCTGCCACCTGACACCCAGCAGGAGGCGGGGGAGGCGTGGACGTCCTTAGGGCGGAGCATCTGCAGCTCCTGCGCCCGGGACAGTACAGCTGAGAGGGAGCCTGACATCCTGCTTTTCTGGAAGGTCCTAGGAGGTGCTGATGCTGAACTTCAAGCTGTCCTTTGGGACACTAATAACAACATTTAACATGGCGTTCCAGAGCCTGGATTTCCACCCTGCTCTGACTCAGTTGTGATGTGAGGCAAGGCCCTGGAGAAACTTACTGAACCTCTCGGAACTGGTCTCCTGCTCTGTAAATTAGGAAAACTACGCCTATCTGGAATTCCTTTAGGAATGTCACAGGTAAGGTACGCGAGTTCTGTGCGGGACCAGCATCGCTGGCAAGAACAGCAGCACGTGGGAAGTGACGGCTGGGATGAGGGCTGCGCTCCAGCTGGACCCGGGAGGGCCGGGCCTGCCGGGGCTTTGTCACTGCTATGAGGAAGCACCTGCTGGCTCTCCGTCTCCTCCTCTGCCGCTCTGCCACCTCTGCCCTTTCCTGCCCCCGAACTTGGGCATCCCAGGTTGGTCTTCGGCCCTCCGCTCTCCTGTCTCTGCTCCCTGCCACGGCCTCAGTCCTACTCAGGGCCCCACATCCCAGAGGATGATGCCCACGTCTCATCTCAGAGTCGCTTCCTGATTCTCCCCCAGTCTTGGCGCTGCTCCTCGGAGACCCACGCTCAGTCCCATTCAACCCCCAGCTCGGCAGGCTGCTCCAAGGCCCCGGCACCGTCCCTGGCACAGCACTCACCACGCAGGGTGTCATCTCCTGTGCACCTGTTCCTCCCCTTTGTAAGGACAGAACCTTCTTTGAGGGCTGGTTCCATGGTGTTGGTCACCTTTGACCCCAGTGCTTGACACATGGGAACCCAAGTTTCAGCCTGACAATTGCTTTTTATTCAGGAATTCTTGAGAGAGCTGTGCATGTGAGGAATAAATAGCCCTGTGGGACAGAAGGACTTAATCACGACTTTATTATTACCCAGCCTGTGCCCAATTTCTCCCACAGCAGAGCTCAGGGGAGCTCAGAAATTCAGAGCTGAGGGTCCAGGTGGAGGCGCTTGGGTCTTCTGAGGCTGAATTCGCACCTTGGGAGTATTTTTACCTCTGGCTAGTTTTTTTTTTTTTTTTTTTATTGAATCATAGTTGTGTACATTAGTTCAACCATGGGGTACAGTGTGGGGGCTTCACATGCAATCTGAGATATTTTATCAACCTGATTGACATACCATTCATGATATTTTCTCGTTTACTA
>CAUYON010106774.1:0-17202 GCA_963573935.1 Arctocebus calabarensis | reverse complement strand
ACCCCAGGAAGCCAAGCAAGCCGAAGGCAAGATGCCTGGGTGCTCAGGAACGGCAGGGAAGCCACAGGCTGGATTAGCTCGCTCCCCACCAAGCACCTGCACATTCACAGCCCCTGGGGAGCTTTTTTTTTTTTTTTTTTTTATACAGAGCTTCAACATGTACCCCTGGATAGAGTGCCACCAATTCATGGGCTTGGCGAGTCTCCTGCCTCTGCCTCCCAAGTAGCTGGGACTACAGGCGCCCGCCACAATGCCCAGCCATTTTTTGGTTGCAGCCGTCATTGTTGTTTGACGGCCCAGGCTGGATTCGAACCCTTCAGCTCAGGTGTACGTGGCTGATGCCTTAGCTCTGCTTGAGCCACAGGTGCTGAGCCGCCCCTGGGGATCTTTATAAAAACAGATCCCTGGGCCCATCCTTGAGATTCTGGATTAAGTACATCTGGGCCGAGACAGAAAATGTACTTTTATTTTATTTTATTTCATTTTTTTTGGCCAGGGTTTGAACCCGCCACCTCTGGCATACGGGGCCAGTGCCCTACTCCTCTGAGCCACAGGCACCGCCCCTATTTTATTTCATTTTATTTTATTTTGGGGGGCAGAGTTTTACTTTGTTGCCCTCGGTAGAGTGCTGTGGCGTCATTGCTCACAGCAACCTCCAACTCCTGGGCTCCAGGGAGTCTCTTGCCTCAGCATCCCATATAGCTGAGACTGCAAGCGCCCACCACAATGCCCGGCTATTTTTAGAGACCTCTTGCTCAGGCTGGTCTCAAACCTGTGAGCTTAGGCAACCCACCTGCCCTGGCCTCCCAGACAGAAAACACCCCCCCTGGCATTCCTGAGTAGCCTGAGTACCCTGGCATCCTTCAGCTTGGATGGCTTCTTGGGGTCTTCTCAGGACTGGGGACTCACAAGCTCCCTATTCTCATTCTCACATACTCCTCTCAAATACTTAAAATATCTCTGAAAATGACTGAGCATCAGGTAGGAAAGGAAACCTATTTTTCATTTATACCCATCTGTGGTATAAATGGGGTTATATCTGTGGGGTTGGAATTTTTTAATCACATATATTACATTAGTTACAGTAATTAGCACAGCTTTGAAAATAATTTATTGAGGTGAAATTCACCTCAGTAACAAAATTAGCTATTTTAAAGCAAACAATTCAGTGGAATGTAGCACATTCACGATGTTGTACAACCAGCACCCTATCCACTTGCAAAGCATTTCCATGATTCCAAAGAAAACCCCTCAACCAGAGGGCAGTTTCTCCCCAGGACTCCTTCCCCCGTCACCTCAAAGACACCCGGCTTCCTTCTGTCTTTATAGATTTGCCTTTTCTGGATATTTCATATAAATGGAATCGTACAATATGTCACCTTTTGTATTTAGCTTCTTTCTCCTAGCATAATGTTTTCAGGGGTCATCCAAGTTATAGCATGTATCAATATGTCATTCCTTTCTGGGGGTGGAGAGGGGGACAGTGTCTTGCTCTGTTGCCTGGGCTAGAGAGTAGCGGCATCATCATACCTCACAGCAACCACAAATTCTAGGACTCAAGCAATTCTCTTGGCTCAGCCTCCTGAGTAGCTGAGCCTATAGCACGTGCCACAGCACCAGTCTAATTTTTGTATTTTTTGAAGAAATAGGGTCTTACTCTTACTCAGGCTAGTCTCAAACTCCTTGCCTCAAGCAATCTTGCTACCTTGGCCTACTAGAGTGGTAGGAGTACAAGTTCAAGCCACCTCCCTGGCCCACTTCATTCCTTTTTCTGTCTGGGTAATAGTCTATCTTATTATACCACAATTTGTTTATCTGTTCATCTCTCATGGGCATTTGCGCTATTTCCACCTTTTGGCCATTGTGCATAGTGCCGTAATAAACCTGCCTATATAGGTTTGAGTAATAGTTTTTGATTCTTTTGGGTTTTCATAGTTGTGGAATTGCTGAGTCATATTAGTAATTTTTTTGAGACAGAGTCTCATTATGTCACTCTCAGTAGAGAGCTGCGGCATCACAGCTCACAGCAACCTCAAACTCTAGGGCTCAAGTGATTCTCTTGCCTCAGCCTCCTGAGTAGCTGGGACTAGAGGCGCCCACCACAACACCCAGCTATTTTTTTGTTGAAGTTGTCATTGTTTTGTTTAGCAGGCCCATGTCAGGTTTGAACACGCCGGCCCCAGTGTATGTGGCTGGTTTTCTAACCTTTGAGCTACAGGTGCCGAGCCAGTAATTTTTTTTTCTTTTGCAAGTTTTTTTTTTTTGGGGGTTCGAACCTGCCACCTCTGGCATAGGGGGCCAGCACCCTACTCCTATGAGCCACAGGCACTGCCCAGGAATTTTTTTTTTTTTTTTTTGAGACAGATCCTCAAGCTGTCCCCCAGGGTAGAGTGCCATGGCATCACAGGTCACAGCAACCTCCAATTCCTGGGCTCAAGCGAGTCTCTTGCCTCTGCCTCCCAAGTAGCTGGGACTACAGGCACTCGCCACAATGCCTGGCCATTTTTTTGGTTGCAGCTGTCGTTGTTGTTTGGCAGGCCCGGGCTGGATTCGTACCCGCCAGCTCAGGTGTACGTGGCTGGCGCCCTAGCCCGTTGAGCCACAGACGTCGAGCCAGGAATTTTTTTTTTAAACAGAGTTTTATGTGGTCACCATGTGTAGAGTGCTATGGCGTCATAGCTCACAGCAACCTCAAACTCTTGGGCTCAAGCAATCCTCTTGCCTCAGCTGCCCAAGTAGCTGGGACTACAGGTCTAGTTTTCTATTTTTAGTAGAGATGGGGTCTCACTCTTGCTCAGGCTAGTCTTGAACTCCTGAGCTCAAGCAACCTAGCCACTTCAACTTCCCAGAGAGCTAGGATTATAGGTGTGAGCCACTGTTCCTGGCCTCATATTGGTAATTCTTATTTTATTTTAGTTTTTTTTAGAGATGGAGTCTCACCCTTTTGCCCTCAGTAGAGTGCTGTGATGTCACAGCTCATTGCAACCTCCAACTCCTGGGTTTAGGCGATTCTGTTGCTTCAGCCTCCCGAGCAGCTGAGACTACAGGTATTCGCTACAATGCCCGGCTCTTTTGTTGTTGTTGCAGTTTGGCCAGGGCCAGGTTCGAACCTGCCACCCTCAGTATATGGAGCCAGCACCCGACCCACTGAGCCACAGGTGCCACCCCATATTGGTAATTTTATATTTAACTTTTTAACACCAGCAGACTGTTTCCCACAGAAGTTGCACCATTTTATATCCCTGGTAATACAATTCCAAAGACATTTGGTACATAAGAAGAAAAAATAAGTTCCTGGGCGTTGCCTGTGGCTCAAAGGAGTAGGGCGCCAGCCCTATATGCCAGAGATAGCCCCAGTCCAAAAAAAAAAAGAAAAAGAAAAAATAAGTTGTTGAATTTTGAGTTTCTAAGTTTGGAAGACTTAAATCATTTTTCTGTCTGTCTTCATATGTTGACAAAAAAAGTGGGGATTGGCTCGGCGCCTGTGGCTCAATGGGCTAAAGCGCCAGCCACATACACCTCAGCTGGTGAATTCGAATCCAGCCCGGGCCCGCCAAACAACAATGACGGCTGCAACCAAAAAAATGGCCGGGTGTTGTGGCGGGCGCCTGTAGTCCCAGCTACTTGGGAAGCGGAGGCAAGAGACTCGCTTGAGCCCAGGAATTGGAGGTTGCTGTGAGCTGTGATGCCACAGCACTCTATCCAGGGTCACAGTTTGAGGCTCTGTCTCAACAAAAGAAAGAAAAAGTGGGGATCAGGCTGCCAAGCCTACTCCTGCACCCTCTCACTTGCCCTCCACATGCACAGTCACTTGTAACTTATTGTGACCGACGGAATGGGAGCTTTCAGCTGCTCCATTCTTCCTCTGTTTGTTGAAGGGCTGTCATTGGGACGGGAATTACAACCCTAGCTGCTGTTATCTGCCTTGTCTGGCTGGCTGCTGCGTTACTGGCTGCACTTCCCAGGGAATTAATCCCCTAAGTGTGGATGGCAAATGATGACAATCTGGCACATAAATAAGGAGGCCGGCAGTGCTCCACTGACACGCCTTGGGAAGTAATCAGCTTGTCCCCTTGTACCATAGTCACTGTCTCCAAGCTCCAGGGCCATGCTCCCACAGGGAAACAGCCAGCCTTTCATTCATTCATTCATTCATTCATTCAATGAACACTCATGAAATGGAGTGCCTATCCTGTGTTCTGTTCTAGATGTTACATGAGTTATATTGTGTAAGACTTGTAAGGGCAAGATAATGTCTTCAGTTAAAAATGAGGGAATGGAGGTTGAGAGAAATTAAGAAAATGTCCCCAAGTCACACAGCTAGTAAGGAGGGGAACCAGGACTTGAGCCAGCTTCCTTCAGGGCTCTCTCTCTATTTATTTACAACATGCCTTAAGTGCCAGGCACTGAGGATGTCTCGGGGAACAAAGACAGGTGTAAACTCTTTCCCGTTGCTCTTCCACTGAGTCCTGTGACTCCGGGGATCATCTCAAACCTACCCAATTTCTTCTTAAATGTTTTCACTCACATAACGAACAAATGTAGCACAGACCGAAGAGCTGTGACATTGAAGACTAATTAAATTCAGGCCCTGGGATGATGCCTCCTTGGATATAGACCTGAAATCTCATGCTTCAGAGATGTGACTAACAAATTTCATCACGCTCTTCCCCTGCTTGAAAACCTCCCACGGCCCAGGGCCCTGCAGACATTTCTGTGACATGAGAAATGGTAAAGACCCAAATGGGGTCTCTCCACATGAGCAGAAAGGTTGGGGAGAACATTTTCAGATGCACTTTTCTGTGCATAATGTGAAATTCATGGACGGAGAGGCATCAACTGGGCATCAGGCCATGGAGGGAGGCATTTCTGCAAACTGAGAAGCAAGGTGAGGGCATCAAGACGAAGAGAGCCGTTCTCCCTAGAAGATGCCCTTCACACACAGACACACCCCATTCGTTTGTGTACAGCAGCAGCCCACGGTTTATAATTCTTGCTTCAGGTTGTGCATTTTCAGGTACGTTTGTGCTTATGTGATGCAAGTAAAGACATGCTGAGAGGTAGCAATGTGTACTTCACTGGAAACCTTTATTTCAATAGCTGAATAAATCACAATAGGATTGCATCTATAGCACCATTAAGGATCAACAGGGGTCACTTAAGTCCGTGTAAGTCGGACTTTGCTGCTGCAGTTTACAGGAGATATTTGCTATCAAAGGCAGCAGGTTGATAAACTGGATCCCATCTTCATGCTCCCCCACTCCCCCAAATACATATGTTTTAAAATGGAGAGTCGTAGATGGTAAACAGAAAGACTTTTCTAGAATCCTGCACTGCTGCCTGCCTCCTCCTGAGGACTACAGAGTTCAGGATCTGGAGTCTTGAGAACAAAATCTGGGCTCTCTTTCGTCCAGCTGAGGGGCTTTTTTAAAACTGTGGGGCCCATTTCTTCAACTGTAAAACCAAATGAGAATGACGCTGCCACCACCCTACTACTCCACCTGTGAGCAGTAGCATGGCTCCCCCAAGGGAGATAAAGATGAGCTTAGTAAATGGCACAGCTTTTGTAATTCCACGCCCTCACTCTCCAGGCTGGCTTCAAAACAATAGAACTGCATTCTCTTGTAGTTTGGTAGGCCGTAAGTCCAAAGTCAAGGTGTCAGCAGGGCTCGTTCATCCCGAATGCTCTGAGAGAGAGTCCTATGTCGTGCCTCTCTCCCAGCCCTATGGCTCCAATAATCCTCGGTGTTCCTTGCCATGCGGCTGGATCCCTCCCATCTGATTCTACTTCTGTCTTCACGTGGCTTTCCCCTGTGTCTCTTTGTCTCTCCTCTTCTAAGGACAGTAGTGATTGCCCTGAGGTCCACCCTACATCCAGAATGATTTCATCTTGAGATCCTTCCCTAAATTACGTCTACAAAGACTCTACCTCCAGATGAGGTCACATTCACAGGCACCAGGGTTTGGGACTGGGATGTCTCTTCTGGGAGATACAATTCCACCCACTAGAGCAAAGGAAATTTAAATCCCTTCCAAGGGAGGAGGCTAAAACTCATGGCAAGGATGAGGATCTGGACCAGATGGGTAAGGGTGGGAGGTAAGGGATGAGGATGAGGGTGGGAGGACTGACTGGCTTGCATGTGGTGCTATCCATGGGGTGTGTGGGGGTGGGACCAGCAACTCCAAAAAGCCAAACTGAACACTTACCTCATGCCAGAATAGGAGTCAAGAATTTGGTCCCTCCTGGTAGTGCATATTAGTTGTTCTACCACATGGATTCTGGAGTCAGACCACCCGGGTATGAATCCAGGCTCTATGACTATCTTATTCCATTTTGGCGCTACAGCAGAATAGCTGAAACTGGATAATTTACAAAGACCAGAAGTTTGTCTGTCACAGTTCGGGAGGCTGGGAAGTCCAAGATCAAGGGGCTGGCATCTTGGGTGGGTCTTCTCACTGTGTTGTCCCATGGAAGAAGGCAAGGGGGTGAGAGAGGCAAAAGGGGGGGATGAAGCCAACCTTTTCTAAAGAACCCACTCCCTGCTAATTGTATTAATCCATTCATGGGGACAGAGCCTTCATGCCCTAATCACCTCGTCAAGGTCCCACCTCTTCATGCTGTTACAAGGGCAGTTAAATTTTAACTTGAGTTTGGGAAGGGACAAACACTTAAACTATAGCAATGACTCTGGCAGACCACTTAATGGGTAACTTACTTTGGGTTCCGTACTGGATTCCAATGTACTTGATTTAATTTAAGGGCCTGCTCTTGGGGTAAAAAGGGTAAGGAAAGGAGGATAGAGTAGCTGATGGATCTAAGCAAGGATGTAATCCCACTTACAGTCTACCTTTGCCTGGCCCCTCAGGGAGCTCTGGAGGGTGAATTGCACCATAGAGTTCCACCTTGCATCAATTAGTCATTGGCTGGGGGCTGCCATAGTGGGGAAACGGGGCGGGGTAACTTCCTGGGGGAGACCACTATTATTCATCCCACGGCAATTCTCTCTGGAAAGGGGGGCATAGCTGTGAGTCATCAGCAGCCAACATGTACAACAGTTGGGAAGGAAAGGTGAACCTACCCAGGAAAGATGGCTAACAGTACCCACTACATTTAACTTCGTATACTTTAGTTTCCTCATCTACAAAATGGAGCTGATACTACCATCTCATAGGATTGTAAGAGGTTTTAGTCAGTTAATATATGTGAAACCTCCTGTCGTGTATGCATGTTCAGCGAATCTGAGCTGGGTTTAGGGTACTATTTATGAATGAGTAATCAATTACCTCAAGATTTAGCAGCTTAAAACAACAAAGCACTTATTAGATAACTCAGTTTCTGAGGATTAGACATCAGTAGGATCTTAGACTGGTGGTTCTGATTCATGGTCTCATGAGGCTGCTGTCACATGTCAGCTGGGGCAGTGGTCATCTGAAGGCCTGACTTGGAGCCATTTCAGGATGCCCCCTCGCCTGGCTGTTGACAGGAGGCCTCCGTTCTCACCACATGGACATTTCCATAGGCTGCTTGCGTGTCTTCCTGACACAGCAGCTGGCTTTTCCCACAGTGAATAATCCAAGAGAAAGAACTAGGAGGTATCTTCAAAAGACCTAGCCTTAGAAATCACACATCATCATTTCTGCTAGATAGTATCTGTTACAAGTGAGTCACCAAGTCCAGCCCACACTCAAGGAGTTGGGAATTAAATTCTATCTCTTGAAGGGAAGAGGATCAAATAATTTGTGGAATTTAATATCTACCACAATTAGTTGTTATTAATTTCTATAGCAAGCTTGGAAATGATTATATTGCCCCCCAAGGAAAATCTGTGCCTGAAAAATGAATACACAAGTGGGCAATAAATGAATCTCAAGTGATGGATCATTCAGGCATTTAAGCAAAGTAGCTATGGTGGAAAAGGGGGGATTTCCAGGGCCTGGTAAATAACACCAGGCCTTCCATTTGCACCCTAGCAGACTATCCCTGTTCCAAGAAATTCCCACTTTGTTTTCTCTGCCAGTGGAGTCCAAGAATCTGCATTTAAAAGCTCAGTGGGGGCTGGGCTCCACGGCTTGTGCCTGTAATCCTAGTACTCTGGGAGGCCGAGGCAGGTGGATTGCTTGAGCTCACGAGTTCTGAGACGAGCCTGAGCAAAAGCCAAACCCCTTCTCTACTAAAAATAGAAAAACTGAGGCAAGAGGCTTGCTCGAGCCTGAGTAGAAGGTTGCTGTGAGCTATGACGCCATGGCACTTTACCCAGGGTGACAACTTAAGACTCTGTCTCATTAAATAAATAAATAAATAAATAAATAAATAAATATATGAATAAATAGCAACTCATCAAGGGTCATGCAGCCCGATTCGGGAACCTTTGGTATAGACAAATATCTTGCTCTTCCTGACTCCTGACACACACACACACACACACACAAAGATTCTTATTATGTTTTGCTTGATCCTCCAGCTTCCTGGCTTCCCTCACCAAATCTGGCTGCCTTTAGGCTGCATTCCTACTTTGTTGGTTTACTTTCTTGTCTCTAGCTTCAAGGAATACCACCCTCCCTTCCTCAGTCCTGAGCTCTTGACTGGGCCAGCCTCTGCCCACCAGCCCTGTCTGCCTTTTCTCTCCACCGATTCAAACTTCCCTTCTTCACTACTTATCTATCGAGCAGCTCTTCAGCACCAAATCAAAAACACAGGGTGGGAACAATTATTCAGATAATTTCGACATTCATTCAAGCAAAAAATGATGATGTTTTTCTCCTGAATGATTCAGATAATTATTTTAATTCTCTGCTTCATTTTGTCTCCGGAGCCTTGACCTCTTCCTTCTGTGACTCTAGTTAAAATTTGGACCCAGTGATAAATATTTCTGATCGAATTGTCTCTTCCACGCCTGTTCCACAGGAGGCTGTTTTCAGGGAAAGGGATCTGTAGGTAATGAGAATTAACTCCAGTCCTGGGCAATATGAGAATGAAAATAAAGCTGTCAGGGCATAGGCACTATCTACATTTCACTTTCTGGAAGGGCCCCTCTATTTCATCCCTCCTCAACCCCTGTCACACACAGCGGCAAGGAGCAAATTACCATTTATTAAACTCTAATTATCATTCCTGTTTTTCAATAGCATTCTCTGTGTATGCGCGCAGCACACAAGCCTCAGCTCAGTGCCATTGAATTAGCAGTTAAGTCTTGTTAGCATTGCATCCATATTTATAGGCAGGGTTGAGTGATACTCCAGTGACATGGTACAAAGTCAAATGCCCTTAATGGAAGGTTAGGGACATGTCCTGATTTTGGAGTGCTTCAGCCACACAGCAGATGTGGAGGATTTGAGGGGACTTAACAAAGATTTAGACTGGTTTGAGACAATTTCAAGCCTTTTGTGGGAATCTGTAATAATTCAAGGAAAGAGATATTTCACTTTAGGGTAAAAGCCCCGGCCTCTTTACCTGGGTGTTATGGAAACCGGAAGGCTGGCAGGAGGTGACTGTGTACTGTTTTGTGGTATCACAGAAGATCACAACAACAGCTCAGAAAGAGCAATGTGGATCCTATTTGAGCTGGCTGGGTTTGCACCACTTTTCTGGACCCGGGACATCCAGGTTGGGCATCTGGCTGTGCAATAAAAGTTTTTCCTAAGATTCTTCTGTAATTACCTCCTATGCTAGGTAACCCTCAAGTGGTTGTCAGGAGAGTGATAGGTGACAGACTGAGTCCTGTGTCTTATCAGAAGGGGGAAAGCTGGTTTGCACCTTATTAGTCAAGGTTCACGGACATGACAGGTCCAATGGGTCTGGCCCAATAACTCCAAAATCCACCCCCTTTTAAATAATATTGGGCATCTCTCCCTAGAAATTCAAAGCAGACTCCTTGATTTCCTGTTTCTCATTGTGCAACTTTGTGCTGACTTCTGAAAAGTACACAGATGCCCATTCACCCTCTTGTGACCAAACGCTGCCCATAGAGACCCAACTTGACCTGCCTGCTCTGTAGGGTCCCACTTCTCCCAGCTCAATTCCATAGCACTTGCCAGGTGCCCCTTCCCCCATCCAAGGAAGCGTCCTATTTCACCAGCTGCCCAGCCACACCTCCTGGCCCCAGTAAAGTTCTGCGGCCTTTGGGGCAGTTTTCTGATGAGACCTAGGCCTTACCTGGTCTCTAGCTTCTCATCTTAATGTCTTAGATTCAGAATCTGGGAGCTGGAAGGACTATAAGAATCAGGCCTAACATTTTCATTGTGCAGACAGGTCCGAGGCAGCGGGGTGGGGGTGGAGGGGGCCCCACCCCCTCGGCAGACACCTGGCATCTCTTCACCTATTGTTCAGCAGGGGCTGGCGGCTCCCTGCAGTGTAATCACCCTCAGCTCATTAACAAGCTGTGCTCATTTGCATGTCTAAATATCCCTGTACATAGAAAACAGAGACAATTACATCTGCCCCTGTGTACATACAGGAAAAGGGCAGGGAGGAGGCAAACAGGAAAGACAGGATCACACAGCCCTTCCTCTGTCCCCCACAGACACTTGTTGGTCAGTGCGTGTTTTGTTTAGTTTTTAACCAGCCCATTCTTTCTTTGCAGACAGAGCATGGATAAACTTTATCTTGTAGTTGCTGCCTGCTTCCTCTTCATTTGGAAAAGCTGCGAGTGTTTGATATTTTTGCCTCCCTGATTTCCACCTCTTCTCTGGCTCTGCTTCCAGGAGGATACCCCAACCCCTCGAGAAAACAAAAACAACACCCAAAAAACCATAGCCTTCCACATCCATCCGCTTTATGCAAATGTACCAACACATCCATCCTCATTCGGCATGCCCAGAAACAGGAACTGTCTATCTATAGATCAGCCTGATTGCAGTTCATTTTTATACAGCCCGAGAAGCGTGAAAAGTCACAGGCTGGGGATAAACCAGCCTGAAATCGTCATACAGATGATCACGGCACATGTAGATCATTTATTCCAGGAGTGCCTTGATGGGCCCCCAGAATCCACCCCTGTGGATTTCTTGTCAGTTTGTAGGAAAAAAATACTGTTCTAATGATGCCTTCTAGGGCTGTGCCATCTTAGTCATGGGTGGGGGGCATTCATCTCTGCCTAGCTGCCAGCTTCCTGGGAAAACAGCTTCAAAACAGCAAACCCCAGGCAAGAGACCAGCCCCAAGAAATAGAGTGGCTAGCAGTGAAGTCTAGACTATAGTGGGACTTGCCACCAGCTTTGTCACTTTACCCACTCTGCGAGTACTTATTGGGCCGCCTACTGTGTGCACCATGCTCTACTAGTTCCAAACACATTTACTTAAGCACTTATAAGTGCTTGCTGTGTGCCCGTCACCATTCTAACTGCTTTATTGATACTAACTCATATAATACTCATCACATTCCTATGAGGCAGATACTGTTACCCTTTCTTTACAGAAGAGGAAAATGAAACACAGAGAGGTTAAGGAACTTGCCCAAGGTGGCACAGCTCCAAAGTGTGGAGCCAGGGTTCTAGCGGGGGCAGTCTGGTTCCAGTCTGCACTCTTTCCAAGTAGCTGAGACAGTGATAGAATGTGGTGATAACTATTTGTGGCTCGCTTCTCCAGCATCCATTCACCCTTCCTCGGCATTCGGTTCCCTTATTTCCTTTTGGGAAATTCCCCCTTCTGTAGGTGGTTGGGGTGTGACTGGCCCCACTCCCAGCTTCTAAAGTAGGTCTTCATTGATGTAAGTCAACCAGCAAATCCCATCCCAAGCTTCCCCGTTGGGCTGGGGTCATGCCCATGGCCACGGGGAGTGGGCCCTAGAGATTCTGAAGGAGCTGCTTAGGGGAGACTCTTCCATGTGACAGAACAGTGTAAGAAGATGAACTGCAGGGTGGGGCATGTGAGAGCAGAAGGACTACCACGTGGAGCTTAAGAATGAGTATGTGAGAGGGGGCATGGTGGCTCACACCTATAAGCCCAGCCCTCTAGGGGGCCCGAGATGGGTGGATTGCTCAAGCTCAGGAGTTTAAGACCCGACTGATCAAGAGTAAGTCCCTATCTCCACTAAAAATAGAAAAACTAAATAGTCCTTGTAGTGAGTCCCTGTAGTCTCAGTTACTCAGGAGGCTGAGGTAAGGGGGTCACCTGAGTCCAAGAGTTTGAGGGTTCTGTGAGCTATGATGCCATGGCATTCTACCCAGGGTGACAGAGTGAGACCGTCTCAAAAAACAAAAAGAATTAATGTGTGGAAGCCAGAGCAGAGGCAAATCAATTCTTTTGTGAAACTGTTTAAGCTGCTGGATCAGGCTTCGTCTGAAGTCAATACCTCCTCTAAAGTTTGCAGTTGCCTGATATACAGTAGGATTTCAATAAATATGTGTTGGCTCGGCGCCTGTGGCTCAACAGGCTAATGCGCCAGCCACATACACCCGAGCTGGCGGGTTCGAATCCAGCCCAGGCCCACCAAACAACAATGACGGCTGCAACCAAAAAATGGCCAGGCGTTGTGGCGGACACCAGTAGTCCCAGCTACTTGGGAGGCAGAGGCAGGAGACTCACCTGAGCCCAGAGTTGGAGGTTGCTGTGAGCTGTGATGCCACAGCACTCTATCCAGGGTGACAGCTTGAGGCTCTGTCTCAAAAAATAAATAAATAAATAAATATTTGTTGAGCACATGAGCTAATAAAATCCTTTTATTGGCTAAACCAGTGTAAGTTGGGTTTTCTGTGATTGGCAACTGAGAGATTCCTAACTGACACACACACACACACACACAAATGACAAAGAAAAATTTGGTATATATGTGCAGAGTACATGCTGACAGAAATTAGTCTTGTTAAAAAAATATTCTGTAAGACAGGAGGTGGGGGTTTTGCCCTTTTTAATCGATAGCATCTCAACTCTAACAGGAATGGTTCCCTGGGTCTGAGTGTCTATTTATAATAGCAAAAGGCCTCATTAAGCTGGGAACTTTCTGAAAGTGACAAAAGAATTTGTTAAGGGTGAGTAAGCCTGCACTCTGAAATGAGACCTAGCTGTAGAGTGTGCTTCATATTTATAGGTTATAAATCATCAAACCTCACAATAGTTCTATAGCAGATCATCCCTCCCTGAGGAATGGTGGTCCTCGTGGCCTAGTGTGGCTGGAGGAGCAGTTCCAGGTCAGCTGGGATTCTCTTCCTGGGTTCCCAATGGCTTGCCCTGAGCGCTAGCCTGTTTGTCCTTCTGGGACTTTTATTATTAAAGTTAAGCCATGGTTCTTCACTTGCTCACTGTTCAGACTTTAGGAACTGGGTTGCTCTCAGTCATTGTAATGTGGAAAGCTGCCGCCTTCTAACAGAAGGACTCCACAGCTTGCCTTCTTCTGCATTGTAGCCATGGGGGCAGGAGTGCATTTCCTGTCTCCTCCAGGAGTCACTTCCTGCTAGGGTCCAGCCTGAAAATGGATCCTCAGTTACGCAGATCAAGGAAGATGATGAGAAAACCAGCCTTTCCAAAATCAGAAGTCCACGTCATATATTTAGTTAAAAACTAAGCACACAGAAATGATTCTCCATGTTTGATTCCTCTGACCCACCCTCAAAACCATTTCATAGATCTTCAGTGTCAAACTCTTCTTGCTTCTTTTCAATATTCTGACTCCCCTTGCTTTCAAATGTATATTTATCCTGTTTGCAAATCTAAGGAATCTGTTTTCTCTTTGGTTTTTCTCTCCCCTCCCCACGTCTCATTTTAGAGCTGGCTGGGCTTCTCTTCCCTGGGGATCCCACAGCAATTCCTGGAAAGGCATGTGTGGAAGGGTGGGTCTTGGGTATTCCCAGGTACTTAAGATGTACAGGAGCCTAAATGCAGATCAATTAAGGAGTTGGTATGATGGTTGCCTGTTCTTTTTGAAATTTAGAGTCTGTGGGATTTCTTTCCCTCCACCCGGCGATGCCACAGTGTTCTCTGGGCTGTGCACCAGTAAGTCTTCACGTCCTCCCTCTCCTGTGGGTCTGCTCTCTTCCCCATACGCCAGGTGTCCACCTCTCCTCCTGCCCTGTCGTAGGACCCAACGTAGGACCTACCCAAACAGAACCTTCCCGCCCAAATAGAACCGTCCCACACAGAAAAGAGTGACAGTACCAACCCCTACTCCTCTGACCCTTTAAATTCCCATGCACCTTAACCCATGTGCTGGCTCCTTTCTTGGACTCAGCTCACTTGCACCTGGGGGGAAATAAAAGCCACGTTGCCTACACAGAACCCAGACTCTGATTCCCTTTCGTTCACATTTCACAATAATCTTTTATTTTCGGTCCTTGACCTCTCACCCTGTACCCAGCCCCAGCCCTGAGCCATGGCACGGGAACATGCTCCCCCCAGTAGCTTTGTTCTCTAGTCCTCACATTTCATCCCCCCAGAAAACTCCATCCTACGGTGCTGCTGCTGTTCCTTCTCTTGCTCTGTGACCAGGACAGAGGGCCACTGGTGGGAGAAAGCCACGGAATGACCAGACAGGGCCCAATCGTGTCCCTCAGCCTCAGTCCAGCCCTCTGAGCTGTCCTGGCGTAGCCTCCTCTCATTAATCAAAGGAGAAAATGTCACTCTTTGCCTCAACTTCCCTCCTCACTCATGCCCCTTTCCCTTCCACTTGGGGATTCTGCCTTTCTGCATAAGATGATTGGGGGCCCCCCCCCAAAAAAAAGAAAAAAGAAAAGAAAAAGAAATTAAAAAAAAGAGAGAGAAAAAATAACAACAACAACAAAAAAAAGATGACTGGGGCCCTCCAAGGAAAGAGGGCCTCAGCTTGGCCCATTCTACCCATCCCCATCCCTTCTCTCCAAGAAAGAGCAAGCATCTTTCCTCCAGTTCATTAGGTAGCTAGTAAGAGACCTCTGAGACGCTCTTAGGGTCAAAGTGTGTGCCTTGTCTTGGTGCTGCCTCAAGCAATTGCCCCACCTGGGAAGAAGGACAGGGCAGGCACCATCTTGGTGCTGTCCTGCCTTAATCCTATTTTAAGCAATTTTCCTGGGACAGGATGTGTGGCCGGGCAGCCCTGGCACAATAGGATTTGGAAAGTCACCTAGAACACCCTAAAACTAACTATCATGTTATTACCTGCCCATTAAGGTCATTCAGTAGTGATGTTTGAACCATGAGGTGGCCCAGTCCAGACAGTAGAAAACAGAATCCCAGGACATAATCAGAACCTTTTATTTATTTATTTTTGCAGTTTTTGGCCAGGGCTGGGTTTGAACCCACCGCCTCAGGCATATGGGACTGGTGCCCTACTTAGCCACAGGCACTGCCCTAGAGCCTTTTATTTATTATGTATGATAAGTTCCTTGTTTATGTTATCTTACTCTGGTGAGACATAGGTGAACCTATATCTTGTTCTTGCTCTATAAACCTATCTTTCTCTTCTTCAATAAACTTTATTTCATACTTTCCTTGCTTTTGGTGGGGCTGGTCATTCTTTGGCCAAGAGCACACCAATAATGAGAATGCAGATGACTGGCTGAACCCTGATATATTCAAGGCTTACCCTTTGACCTTACTTCTGTTCCCTCTCATACTTTGCTTATCAATTTTCACCCCTTCCCTTCCAAAATATTCAACTGCTTCTGCTCAAACCTAAAAATATGCAAAAGATTTTTGCTTTTTAACAAAATTGTCCCTAACCTGAGGCCCCCTATAGTCAACCTTCAGTTTTTCTCCTTCCCTTCTTTTCCCATGCCTCAGCAGAGGTCTTTGTACTTACTGCCTCTTCTTCTTGACTTCCTGTTCACTCTTAAATTCATTCAAATCTAATCCAACCCCTTCACTAGATGGTTCTCATGATGGTGACCTACTTGATTGCCAAGTTCATCAAGCAGTCTTTGATCCTTAACTGACCAGACCCTTCTATTGCCCTTGACACTATTGATTCTTCCTTAAACGTCTTCTACCTTGACAACACACTTTCTTGGCTCTCCTCCTATCCCTCTGATTATACTGAGGGTCACAAGAAACTCAGGTTTTACTGGATCAGTAGGAATTGGAATGAATTAGCTCATATGGGAAGCTCTGGTATTGAAGGCGATTCAGATGGAACTCAGGGGAGACCATACCAGGGATGATGATGAGAGAACTCTTTAGGCCTTTCATCACTTCTCCTCTTTCCATTATGGCCTTATTCCCTGAGATGACTATGGTTTGAATGTCAATGTCATGTCCCTCTAAAGTTCAAGTGTTAAAACTTAATGGCTGATGTAATAGGATTAAAGTAAGGCCTTTAAGAGGTGATTAGGCCGTGAGGCCTTCTCCCTTGTGAATGGGATTAAGGCTCATATAAAACAGTCTTCTCATGGCTCCCTTGCCTGTCTGTCTTCACCACGTGATAACACAAAGTTCCTCCCTTCTGGACAATACACCATTTTAGGAGGGAGCAACCGTCACCAAACAACCACACCTGTCAGCACCCTGATTTTGGACCTTCCCAGCCTCCAGAACTGTGAAAGACACATTTCTGTTCCTTATAAATTACCTAGTCTCAAGTATTTTCTTAGAGCAGCACAAATGAACTAAGACACCAGGTCTCTCCCCATGAGATAAGAAACATGCTCATTGATGGTTCCAGGCCTTGAACATCATAGAAAGTCTGAGAACTGGTTTCCTTGACTCCAAGGTAAAAATATCAAGAAAGGATATGTTCACTGATTAGCCTATTTTGGTTCAAGTACCCATCCCTGGACCAATCACTGTAATTGGCTAATCACAGTTAATTATAGTCTGGACAGCAGGACCTATAAGAAGATGGCAATTCCCAATTGAACCACCTAATTAGAAGAATTATTTCCAGAAAAGTGTTGCGCTTATGAGCATGTAGAAGAACAGATGTCCATTAGCTTGGCCATTCCTTTTATTTTATTTTATTTTTTAAACTTTATTTTTTTATAATTTAATTATTATTTTATTTAATTTTTTAATTTAAGTAGCTAATTCATTTTATTTATTTATTTATTTTGAGGCAGAGTCTCAAGCTATTGCCTTGGGTAGAGTGCCATGATGTTATAGCTCACAGCAACTTCCAGCTTGGGCTCAAGTGATCCTCTTGCCTCAGTTTTTCTATTTTTTTTTTTTTTTTTTGTAGAGACAGAGTCTCACTTTATCGCCCTGGGTAGAGTGCCGTGGCATCACACTGCTCACAGCAACCTCCAGCTCCTGGGCTTAAGCAATTCTCTTGCCTCAGCCTCCCGAGTAGCTGGGACTACAGGC
>CAUYON010106771.1:0-24736 GCA_963573935.1 Arctocebus calabarensis | reverse complement strand
ATGGTGATGATGATAATGGTGGTGGTGATGATGGTAATGGTGGTGGGGGTGATGATGATAATAGTGGTGGTGATGATGGTAATGGTGGTGGTGGTGACAGGTGTGGTGGGGCATAGAGCAGTATGATTGTGGAAATCAAGCTAGAGCTATTGAGAGGGCAAAATAGAAATTAAATTATAAGGTTGGAGGCTGTTTTCTTTCTTTCTTTTTCTTTTTTTTTTTTTTTTGAGACAGAGCCTCAAGCTGTCACCCTGGTTAGAGTGCCGTGGCTTCACAGTTCACAGCAACCTCTAATTCCTGGGCTCAAGCGAGTCTCTTGCCTCTGCCTCCCAAGTAGCAGGGGCTACAGGCACCTGCCACAACACCCGGCCATTTTTTAGTTGGAGCCACCATTGTTGTTTGGTGGGCCCGAGCTGGATTCAAACCCGCCAGCCCAGGTGTACGTGGCTGGTGCCTTAGCCCGTTGAGCCATAGGCGCCGAGCCTTCTTTCTTTCTTTTTTTTTTTTTTTGAGACAGAGCCTCAAGCTGTCACCCTGGATAGAGTGCCATAGCATCACAACTCACAGCAACCTCCAATTCCTGGGCTCAAGCGAGTCTCTTGCCTCTGCCTCCCAAGTAGCTGGGACTATAGGTGCCCGCCACAACGCTCGGCCATTTTTTGGTTGCAGCCGTCATTGTTGTTTGGCAGGCCCGGGCTAGATTTGAACCCGCCAGCTCAGGTGTACATGGCTGGCGCCTTAGCCCGTTGAGCCACAGGTGCCGAGCCCTTTCTTTCTTTTTTTTAAGACAGAGTCTCATTATTTCGGCCTTGATAGAGTGCTGTGGCATCACAGCTCATAGCAACCTCAAACTCTCGGGCTGAAGTGATTCTCTTGCCTCAGCCTCCCAGTAGCTGGGACTACAGGAGCCACAACACCCAGCTATTTTTTTGTAATTGTTGGCATTGTTGTTTAACAGGCCCTGGCTGGGCTTGAACCTACCAGCCCCACTGCATGTGGCTGGCACCCTAACCACTGACCTATGGGTGCTGAGCCTGGAAGCTGTTTTCTTGTAAATCTTATTTTATGCTTGTTGAGTGATACTTATGGTATGGCTTTTGGCAGGTGGTGCTACAGTCCCGAGACTACAATGCACTCTCCATGTCTGTGATGGCATTTGTGGCAATGATCTACCCCCTGGAATATATGTTTCCTGTTATCCCACTGCTTCCCACTTGTATGGCATCTGCAGAGCAGGTGAGTCTCAAGGTGTCTTGTGGCTTTGTCACCTTTGTCTTCCTGAGGGAAATAAGTCAGTGTTGGTCCTCAGTGCCTTATCATAATTAATTGGTCTGCAAAATCGGACTGACTTGGGGTGGTGCCTGTGGCTCAGCAAGTAGGGCACCAGCCCCTTATACCGAGGGTGGCAGGTAAACCCAGCCCCGGCTGAACTGCAAAACAAAAAAAATAGCTGGGCATTGTGGCAGGCGCCGGTAGTCCCAGCCACTCGAGAGGCTGAGGCAAGAGAATCACCTAAGCCCAGGAGTTGGAGGTTACTATGAGCTGTGTGATGCCACGGTACTCTATTGAGGGCAATAAAGTGAGACTCTGTCTCTATAAAAAAAAAAAAATCTGACTGATTTGAACTGATCTGGTAGCAAAACCTATGCTATTTATACTTTTTATTTATAACAGCTGATGATTATAGGCTTTTTGGCTACACCACCACCATCTTTATCTCTGGGGGATATTTTCCAAGACCTCCAATGGATTCCTGAAACTGTGGACAATACTGAACTCAATATATACTTTATTTTTTTCCTATACTTACATACCTATGATAAAGTTAATTTATAAATTAAGCACAGTAAGAGAATAACAACTTCTCTTTGGCATATCCAAATGGTCAGCTTCACAGCTCTTATGTGTTATTATTAAGTAAAATAAGGGTTACTTGAACACAAGCACTGTGATAGTGCAACAGTTGATCTGATAACTGAGATGGCTACTAAGTGACTAACAGGAGGGTAGCATGTACAGCATGGCTATGATGGACAAAGAGATGATTCTCGTCCTAGGAGGGACAGAGTGGAATGGTATAAGACTTCAGCATGCTGCTCAGAGTGTCATATGGTTTAAAACTTATGAATTGGTCTTTCTCACCTTCTCTCCTTCATGAGAGGGACCCACCTCCAAGTCTCTTTGGAAGTGCCCTAAACTTTCTCTTTGTTCTTTCTAAATAAAATCTGTCTTTCTTACCCTGAAACTTGTGTAGGTTACTTTTGCCTTCTATGCACCCTGCCTGAGCTGCTTCAGTTTTTTTTCAGTTTCTACTTGCTTTTGCTTTTTTTTTTTGCAGTTTTTGGCCAAGGCTGGGTTTGAACCCGCCACCTCCGGCATATGGGGCCAGCGACCTACTCCTTTGAGCCATAGGCACTGTCCTGCTTTTGTTTTTGATTACCACCATGCCTTGGTCGAACTTAATAGCTGTAGAGTATTTATATCCCTCCATGGCCCTTGCATCTCCATCTCTCTCACCTTTTCTCGAGTGTTAAGAGGGACGCACTTCCAACTCTCTTTGGAAGTGCTCTAAACTTTCTCTTTATTCTTCCTAAATAAAACCTCTCTTTGTTACCCTGGGAGAAAAAAACTCAAGAATTGTTTGTTTGTTTTGATTGTTTGAGACGGAATCTCACTGTGTCACCCTTGGCAGAGTGCATGGCATCACAGCTCACAGCAACCTGAAACTCTTGGGCTTAAGCGATTCACTTCCCTCAGACTCCCTAGTAGCTGGAACTACCAGTGCCTGGCTACTTTTTGGTTGCAGTTGTCATTATCATTGTTGTTTAGCAGGCCCAGGCCAGGCTTGAACCTACCAGCCTCAGTGTATGTGGCCAGCATCTTACGCATTGAGCTGAGCCATGAATTGTTTATTTCTGGAATTTTCCATTTATTATTTTTGGACCATGATTGACTCTGAGTAGCTTAAACCACAGAAAGCAAAACTACAGATAAGAAGGTACTACTGCGCCTATAATCCCAGCACTGTGGGAGGCTGAGGCAGGTGGATTACTTGAGCCCAGGAGTTTGAGACCAGCCTAAGCAAAAGTGAGACCCTATCTCTAAAAAAATTAAAAAAAAAAAAAAAAAGCCGGAATTGTGGTGGGCATCTGTAGTCCCATCTAACTAGGAGGCTGAGGCAAGAGGGTCACTTAAGGCCAAGAGTTTGAGGTTGCTATGAGCGGTGATGCCGAGGCACTCTACCTCTGTGATGCCACGGTGACAAAGTGAGACTGTTTCAAAAAAAAAAAAAAAAAAAAGGGACTACTGTATATATAAAATGTAGCATATTACCTTACTAAAATCTGAAAAATTCTAAATTTTGAAGTATATATAGCCTCGAGAGTTTTGGAAGAGTGATTATGAAGCTGCATTTTCTTATCTAGAAAAAGATCTGATACGATAAGTGCTCATGATAGATTTTGTTTCTTATCCTCTTTATCTTTTCCACAGCTGCTGTTGGCTCCAACCCCGTACATCATTGGGGTCCCTGCCAGCTTCTTCCTCTACAAACTGGACTTCAAAATGCCTGATGACGTATGGCTAGTGGATCTGGACAGCAGTAGGGTGAGGTTCTTAGCTGAGGGCATTGTAGGGTGCAGAATCCCATTCTAGACCCTGTACATAGGACCCAATCCTGTGATACCTGTTTTTCTAGATGACTCTCAGGAAGGTCCTAAGTTATTGGATGATTTCTATTATTCAACTCTGTTGAGATGATTTTTTTAATCCTGTTTAATTTATTGCCTAAATAGGCCTTGTTTAGGACTTAAATCACGGGATTTAGTTTTGCCAGAATTAAGAGTATGTAAGTGCCCTGCATCCTCCAGAAGCAGTAGGGCAGTTTGGTTTCAGGGACATTATCTCCTAATGGTTTTCCTCAGATACAGTTTCCAGTAGGAAACTGTTTTGCAGTATAGACTTAAAAATTAATATTAACATTCTACAGTACAAGTACCTTCAAACTTGTATGTGTTTGTTGTAAAACTATAAAAATTAAAAATAAGTATAAAGAAGAAAACAAAAACCATAACCCTATTATCTAGAGATAATCACAAATAACATTTCCTTTCAGATGTGTATGTAGATCATATATTTGTATACATATTTTATATGTACAGGTATTTAATGTATATATTTACATACATAGTATATGATAATATTGAATATATATCTTCCCTTTTAAAAATTATTTGCCCCTATGTAAGTGAAACTCTTGAGCAATAAATTCTAAGGTCATGTCTTTTATCATTACTCTGATGTAGGTGATTGCCCCTACCAATGCAGAAGTGCTACCTATCCTGCCAGAACCAGAATCATTAGAACTGAAAAAACATTTAAAGCAAGTAAGTGAAGAAGGAAAGAAAAGTTTGGGGATAATAGATGCTGTGGGATTGCTGTAGGAAGACAGCTATTCTAAGAACCACTTTCCTTTCATACTTGAAGTGGAGTATCCATCCTTCTTTGCCTTGGATGGGCTTAAGAGGAAATATATCCCATTTCTGGGTTGGCAGGTGAATCTCACAAAGCTTTTTTAGGTTTCTTCTAATTCCTTGTATGCCTTATCCCCCTCTCTGATGCTTAGGATGCTAAAACAACCCTCCAGGGTAGTGCTTATGGCTTAAAGGAGTGGGGCGCTGGCCTCATATGCTAGAGGTGGTGGGTTCAAACCCCGGCCAAACATTGCAAAAAAAACCAAAAAAACAACCCTCCACTTTCTGTTTCTTGTCATGCCTCTCATTCTTTTTTTTGTTTTGTTTTTTGTGGAGACAGAGTCTTACTCTATCGCACTCGGTAGAGTGCTGTGGAGTCACAGCTCACAGCAACCTCCAGCTCTTGGGCTTAAGCGATTCTCTTGCCTCAGCCTCCCAAGTAGCTGGGACTATAGGCGCCCGCCACAGCACCCGGCTAATTTTTGATGCAGTTCGGCTGGGGCAGGGTTTGAACCCGCAGCCTTCTGGTCGGCGGCCTACTCGCTGAGCCACAGGCGCCGCCCCCTTCTTTTTTTTTTTTAATTTTATTTTTGTATTTGTGTTAGACTTGATTTTGTTTTTTTTGTTGTTGTTGTTGCAGTTTGGCCGGGGCCAGGTTTGAACCCACCGCCCTTGGTATATGGGGCTGGCGCCCTACTCACTGAGCCACAGGTGCCACCATGCATGCCATACTTTATGAGTTTGGAGCATTTTCTTAGTCTTACTAATTTGGGGTTAATAGTTTGGACAGTCTGGGTTCTTGTATTTTATCTTCCAGAATTGATCTCAAGGTTCTATAGAATCCTTTCTTCAAAAATTGCTTTATTTGAGTAATCTCTTACATTTAATTTTTATTGATTTTCTCCTTTTTATGCATGCTGAACAGTACTTGAAGGTAAAACATGACTAGGATTTGTTTCTACCCCTTGCCTTGTATGTTATGTAGCACTGTATTTATAAGAATCTTTGCTTTCTTACTGGACTCAGTGGCTCACGCCTGTAAACCTAGCACTTGGGAGGCCGAGGCAGAAGGATTGCCTGAGCTCCCAGGTTCGAGACCAGCCTAAGCCAGAGCAAGACCCCCATCCCTAAAAGCAGCTGGGCATTATGGCGGGCTCCTGTAGTCCCAGCTACTCAGGAGGCTAAGGCAAGAGAATTGCTTGAGCCCAAGAGTTTGAGGTTGCTGTGAACTGTGATGCCACATTACTCTACTGAAGGTGACAAAATGAGACTCTGCCTCAAAAAAAAAAAAAAAAAAATCTCTGCTGTCATTTGAGGGTCTTTAGATGTCTTTTCCTGTGTTGTCTAAAGTACTTAATAGTACTTCTAGGTGATATCTGTTTGGATTTAAATCAGCGATTCTGACCTTTCCTACTCAAAGTGTGGTCCACAGATTAGCAGTGTTAGCATCATCTGGGCTTGTTAAACGCAGAGTCAAGGCTGGTGGCACAGAATCATCCAGACATGTTGAATCAAACTTTTTTTTTTTTTGTAGTGTCAGAGTCCATTTTATTGCTCTCAGTAGAGTGCTGTGGCGTTATACAGCTGACAGCAACCTCCAACTCGTAGGTTTAGGCGATTCCCTTGCCTTAGCCTCCCAAGTAGCTGGGACTACAGGTGCCTGCCACAATGCCTGGCTATTTTTTTTTTTGTAGAGACAGAGTCTCACTTTATCGTCCTTGATAGAGTACCATGGCATCACACAGCTCACAGCAACCTCCAACTCCTGGGCTTAGGCGATTCTCTTGCCTCAGCCTCCTGAGTAGCTGGGACTACAGGCGCCCGCCACAACGCCCGGCTATTTTTCTGTTTTTGCAGTTCAGTTGAGGCTGGGTTTGAACCTGCCACCTTCGGCATGTGGGGCCAGCGCCCTATTGGATGAGCCATAGGCACCGCCACACCTGGCTATTTTTTTGTTGCAGTTTGGCCAAGGCTGGGTTTGAACCCACTAGCCTCGGTATATGGGGACCGTGCCCTGCCCACTGAGCCACAGGTGCTACCTGAATCAAACATATTTAATATCCCAGGTGATTCCTATATTTACTAGTCATAAGAATCACTGTAATCTAGACCGGTGGTTTTTAGACTGTTCTTAGGGACTGATTTAGGTCGGGAGCACTGCACATGTGAGACTGTAGTTCCTTATGTCCTTTAGAGAAGCTGTTTTTTGTTGAGACAGAGTCTTGCCCTGTCACCCAGGCTGGAGTGCAGTGGCATCATCATAGCTCATAGCAACCTTTTTTTTTTTTTTTTTTTTTTGAGACAGAGCCTCAAGCTGTCACCTTAGACAGAGTGCCGTGGCATCACAGCTCACAGCAACCTCCAATTCCTGGGCTCAAGCAAGTCTCCTGCCTCCGCCTCCCAAGTAGCTGGGACTACAGGCGCCTGCCACAATGCTCAGCTGTTTTTTGGTTGCAGCCGTCATTGTTGTTTGGTGGGCCCCGGCTGGATTCGAACCCACCAGCTCAGGTGTACATGGTTGGCACCTTAGCCCGTTGAGCCACAGGCGCCGAACCACTGCAACCTTTTTTTTTTTTTTTTTTTGAGACCGAGCCTCAAGCTGTCACCTGAATAGAGTGCTGTGGCATCACAGCTCACAGTAACCTCCAATTCCTGGGCTCAAGCAAGTCTCTTGCCTCCGCCTCCCAAGTAGCTGGGACTACAGGTGCCCGCCATAACGCCCAGCCATTTTTTTGGTTGCAGCCATCATTGTTGTTTGGTGGGCCTGGGGGCTGGATTCGAACCCGCCAGCTCAGGTATATGTGGCTGGTGCCTTAGCCCGTTGAGCCACAGGTGCCGAGGCACTGCAACCTTAAACTCCTGAGCTTAAGCAGTTTTCCCCACACAGCTGGGACTTCAGGCACCCGCCATGACATCCAATTAACTTTTCTATTTTCTGTAGATACGCTATGTTGCTCAGACTGGCCTCAGCCTCCCAGAGTGCTGATATTATAGGCATGAGCCACCATTCCCAGCCTGTTTTTACATTTTATTTGTTTATATTTCAATATAGATTTCAATTTTGAAAGACATTTCATGACTAAAATAAATTTGAAAACTATTGTTCTGGACTTGAGATCTGAAGGGTTTGAATGGGTTGGCCATGATTTGCAAGTTAGCACAGTTTCTTTTTTTTCTTTTTTTGAGACAGAGCCTCAAGCTGTCACGCTGGATAGAGTGCTGTTGTGTCACAGCTTACAGCAGTAGCTGGGATTACATGCGCCGGCCACAATGCCCGGCCATTTTTTGGTTGCAGCTGTCATTGTTGTTGGGCAGACTAGGGCTGGATTCAAACCCACCAGCTCAGGTGTACGTGGCTGGCGCCTTAGCCGCTTGAGCCACAGGCGCCAAGCCAGCACAGTTTGTTTTGCAGTTCGGCCGAGGCTGGGCTTGAACCCACCACCTTCGGTATATGGGGCCAGCGCCCTGCTCGCTGAGCCACAGGAGCCGCCACCAGCACAGTTTCTTTATTGCAGAACTTTTTGACCAGAGAGTATGACGCAGAAGTCTTTAAGAAGGCTCTTTCCTAGGATCTTAGATTGACCAGCTGCCCAGGAACCTGCCTAAAATGAGGAATTTCTTGTTGTACTATAGGCTCTAGCGAGCATGAGTCTCAACACGCAGCCCATCCTCAATCTGGAGAAATTTCATGAGGGCCAAGAGATCCCACTTCTCTTGGGAAGATCTTCTAATGACCTGCAGTCCACACCTTCTACTGAATTCAACCCACTCATCTATGGCAATGATGTCGATTCTGTGGATGTTGCAACCAGGTAAAACCAAGCATACTATACAATCATGAGTTCTTAAATTGGTCTTGTTGCTTACTCAGTGACTTTGGGGTAGCTTATTTTCCTGAGCCAGAGTTTCTTTATACAAAATATGTATGACATTTGGTTATATTTTCTACCTTTATGTAAAAGCAAAGAGAAGAAACAATAAATCATTCTCAGAATGAAGAAGGGAATTGATGATTCTTTAACATATCTCTCCACTTGATGTTGGAAGCTTGTTAAGTGATGGCTCTGGGAGTTGTTCTAAGATCTTAGATCATAGGAATCCTTAGTCCTATAGGTATGGGTCTCATTATCTCACCATCCCCTCCTTCTCTAGAGTGGCCATGGTGCGTTTCTTCAACTCTGCCAACGTGTTGCAGGGCTTTCAGATACATACACGTACCCTGCGTCTCTTCCCTCGGCCTGTGGTAGCTTTTCAAGCTGGCTCCTTTTTGGCCTCACGCCCCCGACAGACTCCTTTTGCCGAGAAATTGGCCAGGACTCAGGCTGTGGAGTACTTTGGAGAATGGATCCTTAACCCCACCAACTATGCCTTTCAGCGAATTCACAACAGTAAGTCTGCCTGCCCTCTGCTCTATCCCACCTCTGCCTTTCTCCTCCCAATGGCTCTTACCTTTACTTTTTCCTTTGTTAATCTTTTATCCTTGTTTTGCCTTAGACTTTTTTCCTGCCTTTTATGTGTTGTTTGCTCCTTTTTTCCCCTTGGCCGCTAACTCTATTCTTTTTCCTCATGGGGTAGATATGTTTGATCCAGCCCTGATTGGTGACAAACCAAAGTGGTATGCCCATCAGCTGCAGCCCATCCACTATCGAGTCTATGATAGCAATTCCCAGCTGGCTGAGGCACTGAGTGTGCCACCTGAGCGAGACTCTGACTCCGAACCTACTGACAACAGGTGAGCAGTCCTTGTGGCAGCACAGTGCTTTTTAAGGTAAAGAAGCTCTCACTAGCCCTTCAGCATACAGGATGCAAAATCTCATAGGATTTACATATTAGTCTTTGAGTCCTTGGATTATATTTTGGTTGATTGTTTTTTTTTTTTTTTTTATAAAGAGTATCGTTTTATTTCCCTTCGTAAACAGCCTCCCAAGGAGCTGGGACTACAGGCACCTGCCACAACACCCAGCTATTTTAATTTTTATTACGTATTTATTTATTTATTTATTTGAGACAGAGCCTCAAGCTATTGTCCTGGGTAGAGTGCTATGGTGTCACAGCTCACAGCAACCTCCTACTCTAGGGCTTTAGCAATTCTCTTTCCTCAGCCTCCCGAGTAGCTGGGACTACAGGCACCCACCACAACACCTGGCTGTTTTTTGGTTGTAATTGTCATTGTTTGACAGGCCCAGGCCAAATTCTAACCCACCAGCTCTGGTGTATGTGGTTGGCATCTTAGCTGCTTGAGCTACAGGCGCCACCACCCTGCTATTTTTAGAGACGAGGTCTCGCTCTAGCTCAGGCTGGTCTCGAACCTGTGAGCTCAGGCAGTCCTCCCTGCCTTGGCCTCCCAGAGTGCTATGATTACAGGCGTGAGCCACTATGCCCAGCCTGGTTGATTGTTTTTCTACCCTTCTTTATTTTATCTTGTTTCCTGGCCTTGAGTTAAGCGGGTCTCCCTTTTTTGTTGTTTGTTTCATTTTTATTATTTCAGGTTAATTTGAGGGCACAAAGAATTAGGTTACTATGTTTGCATTTGTTAGGTAGAGTCCCTCTTAAAATTGTATCCTGCTCCCGAGAGATGTGCTTTACACCCTAACATTGTGCCCATTAAGTGGGAGCACACCTATCCCCCACCCTCCTCCACTCTCCTCGCTCTCTTGTCCCCCCTCCCCTCGCCCCCCACGATTTGATGTGCGTTTTTCTCTTGTGTAGGTGTATATGAGATTGTCTACTGGCTTCATATTAGTATTGAGTACATTGGATTCTTGCTCTTCCATTCTTGTGAAGAGTGCCTCCCTTTTAGTCTAATCAGTGCTGATTGCCAATTCTTTTCCCTGCCTCTTTCTGTTTGTTTCTTATGCTCTTCACTCTGCAGTGGCAGTGATAGTATGGACTATGATGACTCAAGCTCTTCTTACTCCTCCCTTGGTGACTTTGTCAATGAAATGATGAAATGTGACATCAATGGCGATACTCCCAGTAAGTGTGCTTGGGAGATTGGCTAGCTCTGGGCAGGGGTTGGGGTTCAGTGATTGCGTGGTCTGTACTTGCCTTCTTTGGGTTTTGGCAGATGTGGACCCTCTGACACATGCAGCACTGGGGGATGCCAGTGAAGTGGAGATTGATGAGCTGCAGAACCGAAAAGAAGCAGAGGAGCCTGGCCCAGACAGCGAGAACTCTCAGGAAAACCTCCCACTACGCTCTAGTTCCAGCACCACTGCCAGCAGTAGCCCCAGCACCGTCATCCGTGGAGCTAGCTCTGTATGTGAGGACTGAGAGAGGTGGATGAGTGAGAACCATTGCATGGGATGTGGGCCTTGATTGTAGTAGGAAAGCCATGATGTAGCTATTAATTTGCTTCTCTCCTCACAATTTTCCCATCTTCTTCTCCATAGGCCCCAGACCTTAGAGTCTATGAGATGTAGTTTTGACCTCAGAAAGAGGTTGTTGGGTTATGTTTAGGGTGTAACTAAGATCCTCCTTGCATAGTTTGTAGGGACAGAGAACAGGAGTGCCATATAGATGTTTTCCCATACATTCCTTAGGATAGGAATCTGTCAGGCCTGGCCCAGCCCTGTCAGATTGAGAATATGGAAAGACATCACTGGGTATCAGATGACTGCTTTTTATTTAATGTGGCCTTTAGGAACCGGCTGACTCTACAGAGATGGATGATAAGGCAGCAGTAGGCATCTCCAAGCCCTTCTCTTCCGTGCCTCCCAGCATTGGCAAATCGAACATGGACAGGCGTCAGACAGAAATTGGAGAGGGGTCAGTGCACCGGCGAACCTATGACAATCCATACTTCGAGCCCCAGTATGGCTTTCCCCCTGAGGAAGATGATGATGAGCAGGGGGAAAGTTATACTCCCCGATTCAGCCAACATGTCAATGGCAATCGGTGAGAGCCTGGGAATTCCTTCTAGATGGGTGACTGAAGAACCTCACTACAGTGGACCCTGGGTGAGGGTTAATCAGAATGTCTGAGAAATCTGAGTGCTCTTGTCGCCTGCCATCCCCTGAGGGTGGTGCTTAGGTCTAGGGCAGATAGTGATTATGGGAAGAGAGCAATACTGCAGTGTAGAATAAGACCTACACTCCCAAGATCAGGCACCCCTGCCTGGGACTCATAGGTGCCACTATGCATTCAAGGGCTCAAAAGATGCTGCGGCCCAACAGCTTGAAACTGGCAAGCGATTCAGATGCAGATTCAGACTCTCGGGCAAGTTCTCCCAACTCCACCATCTCCAACACCAGCACCGAGGGCTTCGGGGGCATCATGTCTTTTGCCAGTAAGTGTTTTAATGCTCTTCATTCCTCTCTGCGTAGGGCCTCACTATGGCAAATAATGCTTGGAAATTCAGTTGTGGGGCTGAGTTAGCATTATCAAGTTGTAATTCACGTCATTTGCGTGATACTTGATAAGGTATTTTCAAGTGAGGTCACTAAAGGACCAGGGACAGATTAGTCATTGTCACTCTACCTGGAGGTTTCAGTCTGTTTCAGGGAAGATAGCCTAGTGGTCAATTGAAAAATAGGGATTAAGGTTTGGCGCCTGTAGCTCAAGTGGCTAATGCGCCAGCCACATACACCAGAGCTGGTGAGTTCAAATCCAACCTGGGCCTGCCAAACAACAATGATGACTACAACCAAAAAAAAAAAAAAAAGCCAGGCTTTGTAGTGGGCACTTATAGTCCCAGCTACTTGGGAGGCTGAGGCAAGAGAATCACTTAAACCAAGGAGTTGGAGGTTGCTGTGAGCTATGATGCCATAACTCTACCCAGGATGACAGCTTGAGGTTCTGTCTCAAAAAAAAGAAAGAAAGAAAAAGAAAACTAGGGATTAAAGGCAGCACCTGTAGCTCATCGAGGAGGGCGCTGGCCCCATATACCAAAGGTGGCAAGTTCAAACCCAGCCTCGGCCAAACTGCAAAACAAAAAATAGCTGGGCGTTGTGGGCGGGTGCCTGTAGTCCCAGCGACTCGGGATGCTGAGGCGAGAGAATTGCCTAAGCCCAGGAGTTGGAGGTTGCTGTGAGCTGTATGACGACACCGCACTCTACCGAGGGCGATAAAGTGAGACTCTGTCTCTACAAAAAAGAAAAATAGAGATTAAATTTAAAATCTCTTAGGAAATATTCTACTCAAATTTGATTTGATATCTGATGCCTTCTTTGCCTCGTAAAGGACTTTTTATTTATTTATTTTTTGTAGAGACAGAGTCTCACTTTATCGCCCTTGGTGGAGTGCCGTGGCATCACACAGCTCACAGCAACCTCCAACTCCTGGGCTTAGGTGAATCTCTTGCCTCATCCTCCCGAGTAGCTGGGACTACAGATGCCTGCCACAATGCCCAGCTATTTTTTTTTTTTTTTTTTGAGACAGAGTCTCACAAGCACCTTGGGTAGAGTGCCATAGCATTGCAGCTCACAGCAACCTCAAACTCTTAGGCCTAAGCGATTCTCTTGCCTCAGCCTCAGGTGCCCGCACAACAGTGGCTAATTTTGTTGTTGCCATTATTGTTTAGCAGGCCCTGGTTGGGTTCAAACCCACCAGGCCTGGTGCATGGAGCCATCACCCTAACCACAGAGTTATGGGTGCTGAGCCCTGGTGAAGGACTTTTTTTCATGAACATGCTTTGAAAGCTATACAAAATGGATTTTTATCCTTAGAGAGTATTTCTAGCAGTAAGGAGGTGGTGTAAGTTAAAGGCTGAAGACAGACTAGGACTAGAAACAACAAAGGGAATGATGATGATTATGAGTTTCTTTCAGAAGCCAAGGAGGGACAGCCTCAATTTCAGACCAGAAGCATATTAACTACCTGCTTTCATGCTATCATTGCAGTAGAATGGGAGACTTGGATATCATCATGGAAGGTAGTCAGAGAAGGTTGTTATTGGGTTTTGAATAATCCTAGCAATGCCTTTGTTGTTTGCCCTAAGTTAGACTTGATCCTTTTTTTTTTTTTTTAAGAGACAGAGTCTAACTTTATTTTCCTCAGTAGAGTGCCATGGCATCACACAGCTCACAGCAACCCCAGCTCTTGGGTTTTGGCAATTCTCTTGCCTCAGCCTCCCAAGTAGCTGGGACTACAAGTGCCCGCCACAACACCCAGCTATTTTTTTGTTGCAGTTTGGCCAGGGCTGGGTTCGAACCCACCACCCTTGGTATATGGGGTCACCCCTACTCACTGAGCCACAGGTGCCGCCCTAGACTTGATCCTTTCTGTGATAGGTTTGAGATTGTCTGATCTACCAAATTTGGATTATGTTTGAGGAGGAGGGAGATGTTACACTTTATGCTAGATTTAAGAAAGGAAAAAAAAGAAAAGAGAAAAGGAGGGAGGCAAAGATGACAGTATAGTCATTGTAGTATATATAACACTTTGTTTATTCTGTTCTTTGTTCTTGCACTCTCCCCTTGATAGGCAGCTTGTATAGGAACCACAGTACAAGCTTCAGTCTTTCAAACCTTACATTACCCACCAAAGGTGCACGAGAGAAGACCACACCCTTCCCCAGTCTGAAAGGTAACTGCAACCCTCCTTTGCCAAAGCAGGTTTTTCCGAGATGTTTCAGGGCTAGGGATGCTTATCAGGAGCCCTATGTATGACGAGTCATTTGATCTGGCTGTTGCCCTCATATCGCTTCTCGTGGCTTTCACTGCACATCCTGGGCTCTTGATGGTTGTCAGATGGAAACTGTTTTGTAGCTAGAGAAGGCCCTGTTACATCATTTAGTATAATAACAACTATGGGATTACTACTTCTAGGGGTGGAGATCTTGTCAGAGGGACGTGATTAAATAGACATCATCACCTGCCCCTAGTCATCTGCCGGGTTCCTGCTGCATGAATTTAGGATGAACTCAATCCCAGGGAGCTGGCCCACTAGAGGATGACTGTGGAGAACCTGGTGGTGTCAATAGAATCCGGTCTCTTACCTTACTGCAGCTTCCTATCAACTCAGGGCCTATGAGTATCCCAGATAGTTTTGGTTTACGTCTAGGGGCAGTTAAGACCTTATTTGAATTTTATTTGTTTTCTCTAGATATTTGTGCTTACATATTTAATTATGTAGGATGTATAGTGAGAAGCAACTGTGTGTATTCTTTAACTGACTTCTAATGATTAAAAATGTCAGGAGTCTAAGGAATGTTCTTTGGTGGGGATGGGACCATGAGATAGATAGGCAAGACACAGCTGGCAGTATAGGGAACTGACTAATGCTGCTACAGTGAGCTCACATATGGTTGGGTAGATAGGAATGGCAAGGTATTGGTGTCACTGGCTTTGATTTAATATATTTGAAGAGCAGAGTTGAGACTTTCATTGCATGCTGTGCTTCATCTCATTTGCTGCACTTATCCTCCCACCTACCTCCCATCCTCATACTCCAAGTCCACCCCTCACAACAGCATCTGCAAGATGCTTTCCCGTGCATATTTACAGGCACTCTGGACGCCTGTGCCAGATGTTTCATGAAAACCAGTGGTCCCGCTTTCATGCATGTGTCTGTTTAGTACCTGAAGGCTCACTGTGTCATTTATCCTGCCCCTGGCTTTGAGAGGCCACCATCTTAAAGATGGTCTTTCTTACAGCCTTGGTTGTCTCCTGGTCACTTGGCTTCCAGCTCTGAGGTGCCCAAGAACCAAGGTTATGTGCACTATACAAGCTTTGGGAGAATGCTTAGATTATCTGGCTTACTGCTCCATTGAGGGGTATAGGGGATATGGTATTGTGGTGCACCTACTAATTGTGTATTTTGTGTCCCAGTATTTGGGCTAAATACTCTAATGGAGATTGTTACTGAAGCCGGCCCTGGGAGTGGTGAAGGTGGGTCTTGCCCGTGAGCTACGCATGATCTTTTTTTTCTAGCATCTTCCATGCCTGCCTGAGGGCCATCTTCCTCATGGAGCAAGCAGTGTCACATGAGTGACCTCCCTTGCTCTACCCCCCTCCCCCAATGACGCCCATGCTTGCCCATGGTGCGTACTGCTGGTGCATGTGGAGTGGCCTGAGTCTCCATCCCCACCTGCTCACATTGCCATCGCTGGTTTCTGCCTATATGTGATGCCCTGGTGCCTCACCCAGCCCTTCTGGGTAATGGATGTGGAACATGGCTACTCAGGGCTGTGCTAATGCTAGCTCCTGATCTGTAATTGTGATGTCTCTCATTCTTACCTTTCCTACTATAGGAAACAGGAGGGCTTTAGTGGATCAGAAGTCATCTGTCATTAAACACAGCCCGACAGTGAAAAGAGAACCTCCATCACCCCAGGGTCGATCCAGCAATTCTAGGTAATAAATGGAAGAGCTGATCTAAAAGTTCTCAAGTAGTGAGTCCCGTAAAAAAACTTCAGGAATACTCAAGAGTGGGAGAGAAGCTCTTAATAGGGTAAATGAAATCAGTTTCTTGCAGCACTTCCTATTCTGACTCGATCCACAGGCAGTAGTTAGAGCTTACAGTGTTGAGGAGGGTGAAACAGCAGTGATGGGTATTTGGGTAAACCAAATCATCTAGAGCATTGGGGGATGTGCTGGATTTGGACGTTCAGAGACTCAGCTTTATGTTTTGCCCCTGGAGGCAAACATTTAGTCTGGCGAGTTGGTGGGGGATACTCTGCAAAGGAGCTGATCTCCAGAGTAGTCTGTGGACCCCATAGTGAGAACCAGCAGTTTCTGAAGGAGGTGGTGCACAGCGTGCTGGATGGCCAGGGGGTTGGCTGGCTCAACATGAAGAAGGTACGCCGGCTCCTGGAGAGTGAGCAGCTGCGAGTCTTTGTCCTGAGCAAGCTGAACCGCACTGTGCAGTCAGAGGATGATGCCCGGCAGGACTTGATCCCGGATGTGGTCAGTGTTTGGGGTAGGGAGTCGAAATAAACTGGGGAAAGGGATGTGGACACCAAAGGTAATTTTGCCAACTCTAGCCCCTGGGTTGTTGTTGCAGGAGATCAGTCGAAAGGTGTACAAGGGAATGTTAGATCTCCTCAAGTGCACAGTCCTCAGTCTGGAGCAGTCCTACGCCCATGCAGGTCTGGGCGGCATGGCTAGCATCTTTGGGCTTCTGGAGATCGCCCACACCCACTACTATAGCAAAGGTAGGGATCTTGTCAGCTGGGCATCATGCCATCTATAACTCTCCCACTTATCTGCAAAAGAGAGAAAATGTCCTTGTCTCTATGACAAGTTTCCCCTCTTGTCAGTGCCAAAGCTGCTTCCCCTCAGAAGGAATCAGAAGGAATCTCTTTGGGATTTTATTTTCTAGTGCATGTTTATATGTAGTGGATATTTTTCTGTCATGAAAAATGTCAGCTCTTTTCCTGCACTTCCATTCCATATCCTCCTCTATCCTGGCTTTCCCCCTTTTATCTCTGTGCCTTGATTCCTACTCACTACCTCTTTTAATCTCTTTCTGTATTGAATTTTTTTTCTCAGAACCAGACAAGCGAAAGAGAAGTCCAACAGAAAGTATAAGTACCCCAGTTAGCAAGGATCCTGGCCTGGCTGGGCGGGGGGACCCAAAGGCTATGGCACAGCTGAGAGTTCCCCAGCTGGGACCTCGGGCATCAAGTGCCACAGGAAAGGGTCCTAAGGAACCGGACACCAGAAGTTTAAAGGAAGAGAACTTTGTAGCATCTATTGGTATGTATCACTGTGTTTTCTGGCAGAGGGGTTCTGACTTCTTAAATATCCTTCTCTACTTTCAATTCATCCAGAATCCCGCCTTTCTCTTCCCCATGCTTTGCTTTCTAGAGAAAGAGATAGGTCTGTGTCCATTTCTAACGGCATTTCTTTGTACTACTCTATTCCTTAAGCTTCATCTCCAGCCACCCCCTCCTACATCTTTGAGGAATGGTAGTTTTGTTCAGAGTGCCCCATGAAGCTTAGTGCAGGGAGTCTGAGCAGTATTCCTGGTCCCTCTTTTTATTAACATCTACATTTCTTCATAAAGTCAAGAGGCCATGTGAGTTCCTAGAAGCTGTCAGAAGCTTACAGAGGCTATACAGTTACGATCATCTCTGAAGTCAGTTTCCTCCCATCTAGGCCCTTTCCTGTGGCACTACCTTGGAATTTGCTCTAGGGCCTGTCTAGGAGCTTCATTTGCTAGGTTCTAGACCTTAGAGGTATAGGTTTCTGAGTTAGCTCTTTTTTCAACTTCTCCTCACTAGACTTGACTAGTCTTGCTTACGTTTGGTTTCTCCGTTTGCACTCTCTGGTGTCATCTTACTGGTGGCTTACTTCCTATTATGGGCTTTGAGTTGTCTAGGTTATATCTTTCTTTTTCTGGTTCTAGTGTCCTTGGGCACTTTGTTTCCAGCTGATGCCTTTTGCCACGACTATTAGCAGTTACCCTGTGTTCCCATCAGTGGAACCAAGGAACCAGTTTCCTTTTTAGGGGTGCTGCACTTCCCTAGCCAGCATCAAACAGTCCTAGAGGCATTCCACCCTGGCTTTCCCCTGCCTGATATAATATTCTAGAAAAAGTACTGACCTACCAATCTGGAAGTCTGGAGTCTCGGGGTCTAGCTCCTCAGCTGGAAAATGAGATCATACAGTAAACTCTGAAGTTCCTTCCAGGAAAATAATAGCTATGACTGGTATTCTGCCTGCTTTCTCCTGCTAAGATGCTAGCCTTGACCAATTGATGTTCTGTCACGTTTACTAGATATGTTTTACCAGATGACTGGCTAAGTATAGGTCTCTTGGTAGTGTAGAAACTGCTTCTGAGGGTGCACTACTTCTTGGGTAGCAGTAAGGAGGGATGCTGGCTGACTGCATGAGTGGCCTCTGTCTAATCTACTGAATCAAACTGGTTGGTGCTCCTACTTCTGAAACCATGTGACTGCTTGAAGTGATGACTATCTCATCTGAAATCTGTTAAAATTGCCTTTCTTCAGCTCATTGGACAGAGGAATGATGTGGTAGAAGTTTAAACTTACTCTCAGTCACATGATCTTGAGCAAGGGCTGAAGATCCTCTTTATTTAGGATCAGTTTCCTCATGGAAAAACGAAGGAGCTTCATTAAGGGTCCTTCCAGCCCTGACATCATGCAGGCTTTTTACTGCCACATTGGGGTTAGATTTAGAAATTTGAATTCTGTAGTTCACGAGTTTGGGGAAGGCACTGGATCTCTTGGTTCCCCTCCCCACCCTCTGCCTCCCTGTGAAGATATCTCTTGACTGGTAATCCTGTGCCTGAAACCAAGTCAACTTGGGTGGGTGGGTTTCCATTTCATCTGTCTGACCAGCCTCTGACTCTCTCTTTCTCTCCTGCTTGCATTGCATCTGGGGTAGAATTGTGGAACAAGCACCAGGAAGTGAAAAAGCAAAAAGCTTTGGAAAAACAGAGTAAGGAACAAATGCCCCTTCCTATTCCCAAGTCTCCCATACCTGCCAACTCCCCAGGCCCACTTGGGGCGGGCTCCCTTTGTCAGTCCCATCCCAAATTTATTAGTGGAGGATATTTGGAATGAAAGCAGGTAGGTGGTATGTGACTTGTAGGTGTGGTTTGTAGGCTGCTTCTTTCCTCCTCCCCTCATAGCAATCAGGCTATAATCAAGGTCTCTACTGAATGAAACCCCTTAGAACTTGGTTCTGTATTGTTTCTGAACTGGTGGGGGAAAGTTTGCCTATTTTAGTTCCCCTCATTGGCTGATATCTCCCTCACCTGTTAGAAGGCCTATGGGTGAAGTTGGCAGAGATGGTTGCTGTCCCTCCGTGTTGAGTCTGTAGCTGCCCAACTCTCTTTGGTGGCTTGCCTAGGCACGCTTTCTTGCTTTCTGTCATTCTGTCCTTCTGCCATACCATTTTGGATGGGAGGGGAAAAATGGGGGTGGTTTTTATCTTAAAAATCCAATTTGTATGGTGGGGGTAGCAGTACCCACTGAAAGAGCTGATGTTTCTTTTACCTCCTGGGACCTAACCTTTTCTAGCTCCTTTAGACGCATTTGTTTGGGAAATACTGAGGGTCCTGGGGATGGATTTTGGGCACCAGTGAAGCTTTGATTCTAAGTGCTGTAAAATGTGGTTTAGACAGTTGTTTGCAGAGCTTTTCTATTTTAAGATGATTTGCTCAGAATTTTCTCAGTTTGAGAAGATGGCTGCAGAACCCTTGAGACCAGGTCCAATTTGTCCTACTTGGTTCTTAAGGCATCTTCTAGCAGTGGGTCTTGAGTGGCAGGCAATCCTTGGAAAGGTGACTGGGACAGGTTGAGCAAGTCTGGGATCAGGCTATATGGCTGTCCCACTCCCTTCACCATTTACTTCTTGCCTTTGTGTACTGAGTAACAGAAGTCTTCCCCTACTTAGGGCCTGAAGTAATCAAACCTGTATTTGACCTTGGTGAAACAGAGGAGAAAAAATCTCAGATCAGCGCAGACAGTGGTGTGAGCTTGACATCTAGTTCCCAGGTTTGTGACAACTGTGTTGAAAATTATAGGGATTAAATTTGCTATCTCAGAATACTTGTTTAAATTAAAAAAACCAAAATGTGGGCTGCACCTGTGGCTCAATGAGTAGGGCACCGGCCCCATATACCAAGGGTGGTGGGTTCGAACCCAGCCCCGGCCAAACTGCAACAAAAAAATAGCCAGGCGCTGTGGTAGGTGCCTGTAGTCCCAGCTACTCGGGAGACTGAAGTGAGAGAGTCACCTAAGCCCAAGAGCTGGAGGTGGCTGTGAGGTATGATGCCATGGCACTCTCTTGAGGGTGACAAAGTGAGACTCTGTCTCAAGGAAAAAAACAAAAAAAGAAACAATAACCTTGAAGCAACACAATGTCTGATAATAGGGTTGTGATTAAATAAATATAATAGATCCATGTCATGCAGTGTTAGTATCTATTAAAGATTGTATTTTTGGCTGGGTGCCCATAGCACAGTGGTTACAGCACCGGCCATATACACTGAGGCTGGTGGGTTTGAACCCAACCCTGGCTAGCTAAACAACAATGACAACTGCAACAACAACAACAAAAAAAAAATAGCTAGGCATTGTGGCGGGCTCCTATAGTCCCAGCTGCTTGGGAGGCTAAGGCAAGAGAATCACTTAAGCCCAAGAGTTTGAGGTTGCTGTGAGCTGTGACGCCACAGCACTCTGGCACTCTATTGGGACAACATAGTGAGACTCTGTCTCAAAAAAAAAAAAAAAAAAAAAGAAAAAGAAAGATTGTGTTTTCAAACATTTAATGACTGGAGAAAATGTTTACAAAGCCATACACAGTATGATTCTAGTTTTATTTTTATTTTATTTTTTTTATTTTATTTATTTATTTTTTTGAGACAGTCTCACAATGTTGCCCTCAGAGTGTGGTAGTGTCATAGCTCACAGCAACCTCTAACTTTTGGGCTTAAGCAATTCTCCTGCCTCAGCCTCCCAAGTAGCTAGGACTACAGGTACCCACCACAATGCCTGGCTATTTTGTTGTTGTCATTGTTGTTTTAGTTGGCCCCGGCTGGATTCAAACACGCAGCCTCAGTGTATGTGGCTGGCGCCCTACCTAATAGGCTATGGGAGCTGCCCTCCAATTTTATTTTTAAAATAGAGAAGATTTAAAGGAAATACACTAAAAACAGTGGTGAATGTGGGTGGTAGATTTACATCTTATGTTTATTTCCTCATTCTTTCATGTATTTTCTACAGTGAGCATGTATTTCTTTAATGTTTACTATTTCTTTTTTATTATACTGATAGTGTAAGTCATACATATTTTATATTCTGGAAAAAATAAGTTGCTCATGATCTCCCTTGGGATGATAACAGAAGGGTGGGGATGGACAGAAAGAAGAAGGTACAGTTTTTCTGAGGGAAACTGAGAGCAATTGGACACTTCCCCTAATGTGTCTATGTTCTCTGTCTTATTTCAGAGGACTGATCAAGACTCTGTCATCAGTGTGAGTCCAGCTGTTATGATCCGCAGCTCAAGTCAGGATTCTGAAGTTAGCACCGTGGTAGGGGAACACCACACTGGCATCTTGGTGGGTGGGGTATGGACTTCCCTTTTGGAAAAGGGATCTACTTTCTCTTTGGAGGCTGTTTGTAGTCTCAGGTCAGCATGGTTCTCCCAGTGGAGATATTTGCCTGTCCTAGGGGGACATACATGAGATTTCACCCAGGGCTTCTCATCTTATTAAGAAGGTACTTCCAGAGACTGTCTGACACACCTTTGAAATTTGATACTGTTTTATGGTCTCCAAAAGCTCTAACAGCTTGGCATTTCTGGAACTCATCTCTGGGGAATATCTCTTACTACCTTTTTTCCTTTCCAGGTGAGTAATAGTTCTGGAGAGACCCTCGGAGCAGACAGTGACCTCAGCAGCAATGCAGGTGATGGACCAGGTGGAGAGGGCAGTGCCCACTTGGCAGGCTCTCGGGGCACTTTGTCTGATAGTGAAATTGAGACCAACTCTGCCACAAGCACCATCTTTGTAAGCTTTATTTACTAACAAAAGAAGACAATTAATTTAGTGGGGGAGGAAAGTGGATTAGAAATGAATGTAAAGTTAAGAGATAATAAGTGGGACTCGGTGCCCGTAGCTCAGTGGTTAGGGTGCTGGCCATACACACCAGGGCTGGTGGGTTTGAACCCAGCCCGGGCCTGCTAAAATAAAAAATAACCAGGCATTGTGGTGGGCTCCTGTAGTCCCAGCTACTAGGGAGGTCAAGGCAAGAGAATCACTTGAGCCCACAAGTTTGAGGTTGCTGTGAGCTATGATACTCTACCAAGGGTAACATACTAAGACTCTGTCTCAAAAAAAAAAAAAAAAAAAAAAAAAAGATAGGGAGGTGCCTGTGGCCCAAGGAGTAGGGCACCAGGGGTGGTGGGTTCAAGCCTGGCCCCAACCAAAAAAAAAAAAGAGAGAGAGAGATAATAACTGGGACTTCACTTATTTAAGTTAAATAAGGACTTTAAATAACTTAAATAAGGAATTGATAATCCTTGAGGAAAATGTTTCTTAAGGCCTTTTTCATAGAGTCTTTTGACTCTGATCTGCTTTTAGAACTCTTTCTTGAATCATTCATGAGTTAGGCTCCTTGCCTAGTGAGATAAGAGCTTAGGATCCTATGATGTAATAACCCCTAGGTTTAAAACAGCAAAACGATACCTTTGTGGCAATGTCAGGACAATTACAGCTCTCATTTAGTGCCCTTCTACCTATTTCTGTGGACTAGTCCAGTGTTACTTTGGTCACTGCTCTATTTATATAGCATCTTAAAATAGTATTTTGTTTTTGTATATTCCTAACGGTTATTTGACGTTTTCATTCATTAGTAAACGTCTGTGAAGTGATTTACTGAGTACCAGATTCTGTACTAAAGAAATAGATGAATAAGACATGATTCCCACTCTTAAGATGTATGCAGTTCAATATATTGCTCTGTGAATGATCTCTTCTAATAGGCGAGGGGAATGAAGTCTTAGGGAAAAGAGACTTCCCTAGATTAATTACATAATAAGCTCATGATCCACTGGAATGACATGAATTCTTTTTAGTCCTTGCTTTAGACACACTGTGTTTCAGTATATACATATATGTATGTGCCTCTTAAAACACTCTGATTCACTTCCTACTTTATTAGAGATGAGAATGAATGTTCATCACAGGAGCTTATAGGTCCTTCTCTTTGGTCTGTGGAAAGAATGAAAGATAAAATTTAAAGAAAAAAAACAATTATTTAACAACAGTGATCGTTCCTATCCCCTGGGCTTTCTGTACATATGTTTCTTTTTTTTTGCAGTTTTTGACCGGGGGCCAGGTTTGAATCCACCACCTCCGGCATATGGGGCTGGTGCCCTACTCCTTGAGCCACAGTGCTGCCTGTGTTTTTTGTTTTTTTGTTTTTTTTGAGACAGAGTTTTACTATGTTGCCCTTGGTAGAGTGCTATAGCTCACAGCAACCTCAAACTCTTGGGCTTAAGCTATTCCCTTGCCTCGGCCTGCCAAGTAGCTGGGACTACAGGTACCCATCACAACAACCAGCTTTTTTTGTTGTTGTTGTTGCAGTTGTCATTTAGCAGGCCCAGGCCGGGTGTGAACCCGCCAGCCTCAGTGTATGTGGCTGGCACCCTACCCACTGAGCTACAGGTGCCACCCTATACATGTGTTTCTAATAGAGCTAGTGACCTCTCGGTTTGGGATTGAGAGTTAGGAGAGCTATTGAAGGTAATGGGCCTTAACTACTAAGTCTAACCAGGCTGTTTTATTTATTTTTTTCTTTGTGCCAATAATTTATTGGGACTTATATGGGTAGACTTAAAATCTCAAGCCTTTGGTAATGAAAGAGTCGACTCAAAGTAAATATTAAAAAAAATTTTTTTTTTTTTTTTTTTGAGACAGAGCCTCAGGCTGTCACCTTGGATAGAGTGCGGTGGCATCGTAGCTCACAGCAACCTCCAATTCCCAGGCTCAAGCTAGTCTCCTGTCTCTGCCTCCCAAGTAGCTGGGACCACAGGTGCCCACCACAATGCCCAGCCATTTTTTGGTTGCGGCCATCATTGTTGTTTGGCAGGCCCGGGCTGGATTCAAACCCCCCAGCTCAGGTGTACATGGCTGGCACCTTAGCCTGTTGAGCCACAGGCTCCAAGCCAATATTTTAAAAATTATGTCAAACACTAATGAGGAAGTGACATTTACATATAGCTTATAAGAGTCATTTGAGATTAATAATTTTTTTTTTTTTTTTTGAGAAAGAGCCTCAAGCTGTCACCCTGGGTAGAGTGCTGTGGCATCACAGCTCACAGCAACCACCAATTCCTGGGCTCAAGCGAGTCTCTTGCCTCCGCCTCCCAAGTAGCTGGGACTACAGACGCCCACCACAACGCCTGGCCATTTTTTGGTTGCAGCCATCTTTGTTGTTTGGCGGCCCGGGGGCTGGATTTCAACCCGCCAGCTCAGGTGTGCGTGGCTGGCGCCTCAGCCCGTTGAGCCACAGGCGCTGAGCCATGCCCAGCTTTTTTTTTTTTTTTTTTCTTTTTTGAGACAGAGTCTCAAGCTGTCACCCTGGGTAGGTAGAGTGCTGTGGCATCACAGCTCACAGCAACCTCAAACTCTTGGGCTTAAGCAATTCTTTTGCTTCAACCTCCCAAGCAGCTGGGACTACAAGCACCCACCACTACACCCAGCTATCTTTTTTTTTTTTTTTTTTTTTTTTGTAGAGACAGAGTCTCACTTTATCGCCCTGGGTAGAGTGCCGTGGCGTCACACTGCTCACAGCAACCTCCAGCTCTTGGGCTTAAGCGATTCTCTTGCCTCGGCCTCCCTAGTAGCTG
>CAUYON010106766.1:0-16210 GCA_963573935.1 Arctocebus calabarensis | reverse complement strand
TGTGCTTCATATACAATCAGAAATATTTTGATCGTACTGTTAGAGATAGCCTTCATGGCTGTAGAGTATCAATGTCTTTATATAGTGATCAAGAAAATGCAAAGGGATTTTAATAATACAACTAATGACCACATAGTGAGACCCTCTTTGTACAAAATTTAACAATTAGCTGGGCATGGTGCCCTGTGCTGGTAATACCAGCTACTTGTGAGGCTGAAGCAGGAGGGTTGCTTAAGCCCAGGAGTTCAAGACTACAGCGAGCTACAATTGTGCCACTTACTCCAGCCTGTGCAGGAGATTGAGACCTTATCTCTAAAAAAGAAAAAAGAAAAAGATATTTAAATAAAATCTGAAAAGCACTACAGAAAAAGCCAGGAAGTACTTAGAGGGTGAAGGTTCTGAGCAGATGGAGCAGCTGCTGCAAAATCTCTGCAAAGGGATAGCGGATGAAGTATTTGAGAAATAGGAATTTGGGAAAGATGGCATTCATGATGTCAGAGACCTTACAAGGATACAACAGAAATGCAAATTGTCATCTGTGATTACTATAAACATCTTTACACACACAATCCCCCTACCCAAGGAAACCCAGAGGAAATGGTTCAAAAGCCCCAGACCCAGTAGACTCATTGAGATTCTGATAATTTCAATGGATGCAGAAAAACCATTCTGTAACATCCATCAACCTCTGTAATAAAAATCTTCAATAAACTAGGTGCAAAAGGAACATACTACAAAATTATAAAAGCTATACATGATGAATTCCAAATAAACATCATACCCACCAGGGAAAATTTGTAAGCATTTCTCCTATGACGTAGGTCAAGACCAGGATACCCTCTCTCACCAATTCTATTCAGAACAGTCTGAATGCCCTAGCCAGAGCAATTCAGCAAGAGAAAGAAATGAATTGCACCCACTCAGGGAGGAGAACATCAAACTGTCTCTGTTTGCTGGTGATATGACCTTGTATCTAGAAATCTCTAAAAACTCGACCAAAAGAATCTTTAAATTGATGGATAAATTCAGCAAAGTCTTAGGTTACAAAATCAATCTACACAAATCACCACCCTTTCTAAATACTGATAAAAGTCAAGCTGAGAGGAAAATCAAGGACTCAATATCATTCACAATAGCTATGAAGAAATTAAAATCCCTGAGGACATACCTAACCAAGGAAGAAAAAGATATCTACAAGAAGAACAACAAAACACTGACAGGTGAACTCATAGATGACACAAGCAAATATTTCAATAATCAAGAAGATATCAGAAAAGATGTCAAGAAACATTTTTTGTTATCCATCATACGCTATTGTTGAAAGAAGCCTATCATTCCTTTCACACTTTAGCCTGCATTTTTTGCTTTATCTTGGGCATTCCGAAAATTCCAGCATATGGGCTTTTTTTTCTTGTTTTGCTCTCAATATTCAATGTCCCTTTTGATCACAGGACTGCTCCTTCTTCCAGTTCTGCGAGTTTTTTATATTATTACTTTTTATGTAATTCTTGGAATTCATTTATTCCATGATTTCTATTCCATTCTGTTCTATTTCATTCCTTCTAGTCTTTGCTAGGCTTTTTTACTCATAGATTTTAAGTCTTGCACTCTACATTTTCACTTCTTTGATTTTTGTTAAGGCTTTAAAATTTTCTCCTTCCTACTATCATATTGAGAAAAATTCTCCAAAGATGCTGGGTAATTCCTACTGAGATATTAAGGAAATATACTTGGGAAAGTTTTACTTTGACAATCTTTAAATAGCCCTATTTCATTGATAAATCAATGCTATTACTTGTGTTATATTCATTTACCTCCTAATATAATATTTTATTTTTGACATTTATTTCAATGAATATTTCAGTGGACATTTTACTGTTGTTTTCTGTGTGCATCGGCAAGCTCTCTGGGGAAAAATAACGAAATGGAAAATGCTTTCCAAACTATGCTTCATTGCTGCAACATGATTAACTACTTCTATTACTTAAGAAGTAAGATCAGTCTTGCCTTCAAAATAATCAATAGATTAGATTAACGTCAATTGAAACTCAGAGATGGCTGGAAGCATGCTATTAAAAGAGCACTTTAAAAATCATTATCAAATAGAGGAATAAAGTATAGTTATCTGTTTTGCAAAGCCATCCTCTTTATTTTGAAGCCTTTCCTGTTCCATTTCGTTTGTAATTAATATCATGGCCATTTAGTCTTTTGCATAATTTTCCTGTTAGGTATAAAATGCAGGTATGTTTTAAGGTTCAATCTTTTTATATTTGCTAGGGATTATGAAAATAACTGCAATACATTCTGTTTATCAAACATGAAAGACATCAGAGCTAATCTATAAACATACAACATATTAATAAATATAGACAACTTACCTTTATATTTGGGATCCCACAGCAACAAAGTTTTAAAAGAATACATATAAATTTATAAACATGTAAGGCAACATGACTTGGTAAATATCACTGGAATGCAATAGAAAAATGTGGAGAATTTTCACCAAATGTTATACCAGAAAAGCCTGGAAAAGTCATAAAATGAAACAAAGTACTAAATAATGTATTATTAATAACAAAACTACTAAGAAGGCAATTTTACTTTTATTAACGGTGGCATGAATACTATAGGACATTCCTCTCCATTTATTTTTTGGAAATAAATGGAGAGGAATGTCCTATAGTAGTCGTTTAAAAGAAACTAGAATAATAATAAAAACCTATTTTTAACATTATACAACAGAGAACAACAGCAATATGAGCGAATGGAAATAAACAAGATAAGTTACACAGTCACTTCACTTACTGCCCAAGGCACTTTCCAGCCAGTTTGACAAAGCAAAGGAAGTGGGGATATGAGCACGGCTGTAGCTGACTTGCTGACGGAGCTAAGAGAGGCTGACGTGGCTGGACTTCGTGACGTGAAGGACCCCAGAGATGGGAGAAAGTGGCTCCAGAAAGGTACATAAGCACACGTGTGAGTTTTTCAGACTGGAAACTAAACCCTCATACACGGGTGAAATTCCACAACACTCAGCAGAAACAACCATTGGATAAAAAGCAGCTGTTGCAGGGGTGTCAGCAGAGCCTTTCATAGAGTCACAGAATATAGATATTTTTCAGTCTTGTTCAAGCAGACTCATGAAACTTTGTTTATATCTAGAAAATCAGTAAAGAAAGAGAAAATGGATAAATTCTTCGACATACACAACTTTCAAGACAGTCATGAAAATATGGAAAATATGAAAAGACCAATAGTAAGTAAACAGATTGAATCAGTAATCAAAACCTTCTCAATACAGAAAGGTTCAGGACCAAATGCTTCATAGGGGAGTTCTACCAAATATTCGAAGAATTAACATTAATTCTTTTTTTAATTTCAAAATAGTATGGGGAGTAGAATTTTTTTTTGTTTACATAGATTGCTTTTGTAATGCCTGAATCAGAGCAGTGAGTGTGCCCATCACCAGTGGGCTTTATTGTGCATTTTAGGTAGTTTTACATCCGTCCTCTTCTTCCTCTTCCATCTGCTTGATTGCCACTGAATTTTACTTTTCTCAGAGCACATCTGCGCTCACCACTTAGTTCTAATTTCATAGTGAATGCCTGTAGTGTTTATTTCCCCATTCTTGAGCTACTTCCCTCAGCAGAATGGTCTTCAGTTCCGTCCAAATTGAAGCAAAAGACATTAATGCATTTCCTTTTATGGCTGAATAGAGCCACGTGTGTTTGTGTTAATTCATTCATGATTCAATGGACATTTAAGTCCCATCCATCTTTGCAATTGTAAATTCTGCTGTAACAAACAGGCAGGTGCAGGTGTCTTTTTGATAAAATGACTTTTTTCCCTTTGAGCATGTACCCACTAGTGAAACTGCTGTATTGGATGGTAGATCCACTTTTAGTTCTTTGAGGAATTTCCATACTTTTTCCCAGAAAGGCTGTACTAATTTACAGTCCTGCCAACAATGTATAAGTGTTCCTTTCTCTCTGCATCTGTGCCAACATCTATTGTTTTTAGACTTTTTAATAATAGCCATTCTGATAGGGGTAAGGTCATGAGTCAATTTTCATATGTTTTTTGACCGTTTGTCCAGCTCCTTTTGAAAAGCTTCTGTTCATGTCTTTTGCCCACTTTTTTAATGGGGTCATTTTTTCTTGATTATTTCTTTGAGATATTTGTAAATTCTTGATATTAGCCTTTTATCACAAATATACCTTGTGATTATTTTCTCCCATTCTGAAGGTTGTCAGTTTTTTCTGCTGATTATTATTGAAATCAACTCAAAATATATTAGAAACTTAAACATAAGACCTTTAGCTGTAAAGCCTTTAAAAGTTTACATAGGGGAAATATTTCCTGATATTTATTTTACCAATGTCTTTGATTGAAAGCCAAAGTACAGCCAACAGTGACAGAAACAGACAAGAGAGAGTTCATCAAGCTAAAACGCTTTTGGCTAGAAAGGTAAATGATCAAAAAAATGAAAAGGAAACCTACAAAATGAAAGAAAATATGTGTAAATTATATATATATATATATATTATTTACATATATATGGGATTTTTATCCAAAATACATAAGGAACTCTTAAAATCAATAGCAAAAAAACAAATCTCCAAATAATCCTATTAAAAAATTGGCAAAGAACTTAAATAGACTTTTTTTTTTTTTTTTTTTTGCTGTTTTTGGCCAGGGCTGGGTTTGAACCCACCACCTCCCACATATGGGGCTGGCATCTTACTCCTTTGAGCCACAGGTGCTGCCCTAAATAGACATTTTTTAAGAGAAGTAATCCTAATGGCAGATAGCTATATGAAATTAATCAATTTTACTAGTCATCAATGAAACTCAAATAAACAATAAGATATCATTTCACAATTGTTAGGATAACTCATTTTTTTAAGTTAAGTGTTAGCAAGGATGTGCAGAAATTGGAATGCTTTACACTATTGGTGGAAATGTCAAATTGTGCAAACACTCTGGAAAACAGTATAGAGATTACTCAAAAAATTAAAAATAGAATTGTAATATTATCCGCAAATGCCACTTCTGGATATATTCAAAAGAATTCAAATCTATATTTTAAAGTGACATACATATTTATACACATGTTCATTTCAGCATTTTTCATAATAACCAAGCTATTGAAATAGAATAATATCCATTGATGGATGAATGGATAAAATTATTGAAGTATACAGGTACTTCAGAATAATATTTGACTTTATAAAAAGAAGGCAGTCTTGCTATATGTATAACACATACGAACCTAGATGACATTACGCTAAATGAAATTGCAAGTCACAGGACAAATACTGCGTTATCTCATTTATATGTGGTATCCAACTAGTCAAACTCTTAGAAGCAGAGTGAAAAGTAGTAATTTTTAAAAACGAGAGAGAGAAAACAGAAATTTGCTATTCAACAGACATAAAATTTCACTATGTAAGATAAATAACTTGTTGAGATCTCTTATAGAACATTGTCATTATACTTAACACAATAATACTACATTATGCAATTACGAGTTTGTTAAGATCATGGAGCTCATGTTAATTTTTCTCACAAAAATAAAATAAAAGTGTTCAATAATTTTCTTAAGAAAAGAATTTTACAAATCATGTCATAAAACAAAGCTTAAAGATGAGACTTTGATACATGAAGTGGATATACATACAACTAAGCTCTTTGTTGAAGCAAACATCAAAGTTTAAGTCAACACCAGAAGTCCAGGTACTCATTCCAAATGTAACCTATATATAGTAAGAAAATAAAAACATGGAACAACCAAAATAATTAAACTAATGAAAGAGACAAAATTAAGCTCTATGTAGTATAACATTAAACAATATAAATTAAATTAAAGTATAATTTAAAAGGCAAGAAAAGGAGAAAACTTAATACTGTAATTCTGAAAACAAGATTATAAACTAACATATCAACTACATAAATAATTATATGAAATGTAGAATGTATACACTCTTCAATTAAGATGTAGATTTTATTAATGAATTATAAGCGCCAGACCTAACTACCATTTTAGGGTATGCACAAAAATGGCTCCCTCAAAGATGTCTACATTCAATTCCCTGGAAGCTGTCATTATGTTACATTAAGTAGCAAAGGGAAATTAAAACTTTATATGAAATTAAGCTTCCTAATAATAAGATAGAAGGATTATCCTGGATTATCTTGGTGGGCTCAATTTAATCACAAGAGTCATTATAAGCAGATGAGGGGAGCAAGACAAGAGTTAGAGTAGTCGATGTCAAGAGGGGCGCAGCGTCAGAGTTATGCTGTGCAAAGACCTTGGTCCAGTGTGAATGTCTTTCAATTTGGAGAAAAGAGATGATTATCCAAGGGATGCATGTCACCTTGAGACACTGGAAAAAGCAAGGAAATGTATCCTCTCCTATAGCATCTAGAAAGGAGCATAGCCTTGCTTAGGGTTGATTTTAGTCTAGTGAAACTTTTGACCCTACAGAAGTGAAAGCAGTAAGATTTTGTTGTTTAAGTCAACAAATTTGTAGTCATCTGTTACAATAGTCAAAGAATAATAGTATACATATCTGCAAAAATGAAAAACGATAAAAATAAACATTTATTGCTAGTTATATAGAGCAACAGAGTTCATGTTTACCCTTCACCTAATGCAAATAAGAAAATCCAACTATAATATATGAAGGAAAAAATTTCAATACCTAAAATTGGGCAGTGAGGAACAATTTTCCTAGCAAGATGGGAACAAATGAGGTGAGCCTAACCACTGCACCTGCTAGTGTCTTGAATCAATTCTAATAACAGCTGGTGTACATGCTTGGGGTGGCCATCTTGTTTCAAGAAAGTGAGAAGATGGCAGAAGTTGCAGCAATGCACACAGTGCAAAACAGTCTCAGTAAGAGCCGGTGAAATAAGACAAGGTGTTTAACTTTGTCCTTCACTCATTTACAATCCAGAAATAATTGATCGTGAACATTTATAATGACATTGATCCATAATGATTGTGTTGGAGAGACATAACAAACACCTCTGCAAAACTTACCGATTTGTTCTATAATAAAATATAAACTTACAATAAGCATCCTGACGTGTTGGTAAAATTGACATTGGATTTATTAAAATACCTTATATTTACATCATCATATGACAACACTGAAATGGATGATCAAATGCACGGGGGTGCACAATTTAAAGCTTCCTCAAGTGGAAAAAGACTAGCCTGAGGAAATCCTGTATTTAGCTAACCATTAATGAATCTGTATGCTTAATAATTATGCATATGATTATCTCAAGGAACAAGTAACTACAGATCAAGGAAGGTAAGCAAGTGATCAAATTAGTACCAAAATATAAAATATAACTGATGATGTCATAGTTTCAGCTGTTTCTTTAAGTCTATCTCTTCCCTGTGCTGATTACTCCAAGTATGAATGCTAATATTATTGCTTAATCTGTTATATAAATGCTAAGATAGATATAGATGCTTAGAAAAATATGATGATTTAATTTTAAGATGAGTAGGCTATAGGAAAAGGGGATGGACCTTGAAGGATAGGGTTAATTCAGCAGGACTATGTGTATGCTCAAAACTTACACATTTCCTAGAAAGACCTGTCTTCAAGACAAGATCTTGGCTGACTTCTCAAAGTTGAGCTCTGAGTCTATGGAATACTCTACCTGATAACAGTATTTTTGTATGCCTAATGCATACCTAGGCCAAATGTAAGATTTTGATTAGTTTATGTTAACAGTGCAATTTATGGTGAATGTCTGTTTTTGCTTGAGGGTTTGGACTCTGAGTAGCTGAGGTTAGTCATTCATATCAGAAATCCCTAGCGTACAATCCATATAACTATAGCAACAAGGCTCAACTGAAACACCTTTGTCGAATAATATACTTCCCACTGGTTGCCATGCATCCTTGCTGAGAAGATCAAGTGTATTGCCATTATGAGTGGAAAGCTGTGTTTGCTTCCTCCTGAACTTCACTGTAAATATCTTTTTCTTTTGCTAAGTATAATGGCTTTTCTGTGTCCTGTGAGTTATTCCAATGAGTCTTCAAGCCTAAAGGTAGCCTTGGAGACACTTAGCACAGAAAGAGTCCAAAACCCTACTAAAAGCTAGAAAGTTGGTTTGTCAATAGGCTGAGAGCAAGTTCAGGATGAAACATTGCGCATGTAGCTTGTTTATTTTGTAGTATCCAAAACAAGACCACAGCAGAAGTATCTCATAGTAGAAGTCCTTCTTATAGGTATCAATTCAAATATTTTATTCATAGTCACTCAGTAAGTGTAATTTATATCTTTTTCTCTGTGTTTAGGTCTCCATATCCCTCCCAAGTACTCTCATACATTTGCTATTTTCTTTTCACTCCTTTATGAGGCTCTGCTTTTTCTGAAAATATAATAATCCATGACTTTCTGGGACCTACAGGCTAATCGACTCATGGAACACCAGAAGCCTGCAGGCTTCTTTGTAGAAAGAAAAAAATCTTTGATATTTTCCCTCTGGTTGCATTACTTTCTCCTTCTTGCCAAAAATGTTTTGTTTTGTTTTTTTCTTTTTCTCTACTTTCATGAGAGTCACTTAGAAGCTTTCTTCTTGGGTCTGTCTCCTAATCAAATAGCTAGGTCTCTTTTTACATAGTACTTTCTATGCCATAACACATTCCTCAAAAATGATGGAGAATTAAATTGTGTTTTTGTCTTACATATTTCTAGGTAGGTAACAAATGTATGCGTGCCTTTGTTAGATATATTATGTTATGGTATTTCTAGGTACAAAAAATATCCTTGTAGATAAGTACTTCAACAAACAAAATGGCCATAGATAGTGGAAGACACGGCTGTTTGCTTAACAAGAGATCTCCTCCCATACTTTTTCCCTTCTGAGAGATCATTTTCCATCATAGATGTGAAAATGTCAAACACTCACTTTGTCTGCTATCTCTGCAGCTATAATAACAGATAAGTGATTAAATCTTGGCCTATTTGAAAAAAGAGAATATGATAGCGTCATATCTTTCTTAAAAAAAAAACTTGGCTCAGTGCCCGTAGCACAGTGGTTACTGTGTCAGCCACCTACACCGAGGGTGGTGGGTTTGAACCCCGTCCAAGGCAGCTAAACAAAATGACAACTGCAATAAAAAATAGCCAGACATTGTGGTGGGCGCCTGTAGTCCCAGCTACTTGGGAGGCTGAGGCAAGAGAATCGCTAAAGCCCAAGAGTTGGAGGTTTCTGTGAGCAAAAACACCATGGCACTCTACCAAGGGCAACATAGTGAGACTCTGTCCCCTCCCCCCCAAAAAATGTAGTGTATGATAAAAGAAACTCATACAAGAATAGAATCCTTCTCCCTCCATTTCAGTATAGTACACCCTCTATCGTTAACCACCTACCTATATTGACCACCCCGTTAAGCTGATTTCATTTGTATAGACCAGACATGCACTACCTGTACTTAGTGCGGTAGGCCTAGTTCCTTCTGTTGACTACCTCAGTATGTCAACCATTTTGTTACAGTCCTTTGCTTGGTCAACATACAGAGTTTTCACTGTCATATTTAGAAATTCAGAATTTTCAGAGTCTGTCATATTTAGAAATTCTGATTCATGGACACGTTGGTTGGATATGTTGCAGCCATTTTGCAACTTAAGTGAAAGATCACAAATGAAGGTAAAGTAAAGCTATGATATATTATTCTTTTGCTGGAGGAACAATGAACTCAACTACCTCTAATTTTTTTCTTATTTAGGAGTAATAATATTTTCATGGTTTTTGCATATAAAAACACATGTAGGTGCAGAAACAATATTGGTGAGCCCATGAGACAAAAATTGAGATGCTTAACACTCATATTAAATATTATAGTGTTAGTATATAAATATACTGACAATCTACTAGGTTATGATGGAGTGACATAGGTTATTGGTGGGGTTAGCAGAGACATCAAGAAAGTGTCACCCAGACACATCAGTCTTTTAGGGACTGGTATGCCTAGAGAACATACTTACTTTTGGTCACTTATGGTAAGGAGGCAAGCTTAGAGATAAGACCACTCCTATATATAGAAGAGATGTGTATTAAACCAGTAAGAACTGGAACATGTTCTCCTTAGCAAAGTCTCTCTAGAATGGAAGAAAAAGTATCCAATGTATACACCCCTAATATGAGACAAATTCTTTATCGTTCAAGTGAAGGCTACAACCCATTTATTGATAGGAAGATGGGGAAAGGGGAGAGGGAGGGAAGGGGAGGGAGAGGCTGGGGGGAGATGGGACAAAGGGTGAGATCACATGTGTGGTACATATTCGAAGGGTCAGGAGAAAGCTTCTAAATATGGATCAAAAATGTTTCCATATAGTAAACGAGAAAATGGTATGTCAATCAGGTTGATAAAAATATCTCAGATTGCATGTGAAGCCCCCACCCTGTATCCCATGGTTGAACTAATGTACACAGCTATGATTCAATAAAAAAAAAAATAATAAAAAATAAATAAAAGTCGATTCTGCCTCTAACAATTTGTATAATTGTAGGCAAGCCAGTTTCTGTGATCTTAGCTTCCTTTATTGTCATTTGAAGAATAAGGTCTTTAGGGCAGACTCTAGCCAGCTGTATGTGTGGTTAAAAAAAAAAAAAGCAGGTGTCACCGGACTTGGGATCCAGCCCTACTGCTTCCTTGAGTAAATTATTTAATGATTCTGGTCTTCATCTCCCCCATCCCAAAAATAAAAACTGCAAGAGCCCCGCTCACATGTTTGCTTTGCAGATAAATGGTTGCACGGGAAGACGTTTAATCAGCATCACAATATTGCAACTGGTTGGGTCAGGTGGGGCTGATCCGGAAGGCAGGAAAGCAGAAAAGAAATCTCCAAAATGAGGCAGGTGTCTCAGCTGTGTTTGGGAAACGTCGGAAATCCTGGAGGGGCGGTTTAATTGAAGCTGTTCACCAACTTCAGTTCAGAGGGAAGTCAAGTTAGAGGAAGCAGAACTGTCCAGGGTCAGGCCTGATGAAGGCCCCAACCAGGAACCAGGTGCCAAATTTACTGGGCAATCACAGGGTAAACAGGAACTGGTGACTACAAGGGCAAAAATAAGGCTTTTGGATCCCCCCCGAAGGGAAAATTATTCTGTAACTCACCCACTGTGGCGTGATCTACCTCAAATATCAACCAATTCGTTTGGACTTCTCCCAGGACTGAGGTGGGGCCACATCTGCCACTTGAAAATGCTCACCACTTTGGGCTGGAAAATGCTGGAGCAGAAGGGGACTAAGAGCCTCCACTTCTATCCCCCAGTTTCCCTGTTCCTGGGGTCGGGTAGAAATCCTGGAGACACAGCTGTCTGTCACCTGGGTTAGTTACTGCAGTCAAGCACCGAGTTAGTGACTTCGCAGTCTGAGAAACAGAAGCCGCGGAAGGGCGTGACCTTTCCCCTGTATCCACACAGAGCTTTGCACAGCGGCATGGAATTCACTTAACATTTCTGTTTGCTCTTTCTGCCCTACTCTACTCTCTCTGTGCTTTTGGAGACAGGAGGGGCTTGGGGGTTTAAATTTTTTTCTTATTTTATTACTTTTATTTATTACTTATTAATTTTTTTTTTTTTTTTTTTTTTGCAGTTTTTGGCCAGGGCCAGGTTTGAACCCACCACCTCTGGCACATGGGGCTGGTGCCCTACTCCCTGAGCCACAGGCGCCGCCTATTATTACTTATTAATTTTTTTAAATTTGTTTTCCGTCCTTCCTTCGAGGCCTGCATTTCACACCATCAGCCTCAGTCAGCTGGTTTGTATGTGCACGTTCGTGGGCTTTTCCTAGCGCCACCTCATTTTTCTAGGTTACTCCTGATTTCTAAGGCATTTGGCTCCTTTCCTTCCTAGCTCTGTCAGATTCCTACTATTACTGCTATTCTCGGTATCTGTTGGCCTTTAACAGCACCGAAGCTGCCCCTTTCTGCTTGGCTCACCGCCTCCTCTCACACCCCCCAGTTCCTCCCACAGGCCTGGCCGGGGCTCTGTCCACTCCCAAGTGCACCAGCAGGGCTGCTGGCCCTTGTCGCTCTGCAGATGACAACCTGCGGTGCAAGAGGAGGCCTGACACAAGCTCCGAGCGCTCTGTACATGCGGGCCACGTGGCCTTACTCTCCTCTACATTTGGAAGAAGCCGTCTGTCTCGTCTTGTTACAAATGCTCAGCGTTGCACAAGTTATCATAGAAGCTACAAAGATCAAAAAATAACCACACCGAACTCCATCACTCACAGAAAGGAAATGGGAGCCTCCAACTGGGTTACAACACGTTCTCGAGGATGTTCTATGGTGCCACTGTATCCTTTCAAGGAAGCTGGGACGATGTCAGAGGCTGGGCAGTGCGGGGTGGGAATGCGCGGGGGAGCCTGCTCGCTCGGGCCGCTCCTCCAGCACAGCACACCGTCCCCCTGAGCCCTCACCTGGCCTGACCCTGTCACTCCCCAGAAGTGTCCCTCGTCTTCCTCATGTGATATCCCAGGGAGCTGAGTTCTGACACTCAAACAGGTTTCCCTCCGCAGGGCCCAGCCCGAGGTGCGTGGCTCTCCGAAGTCCTGTCCCCTCTCTGTGTGGCTGCACAAGAAAGTCGCTTTGGAAGCAGTCCGTTCCTCAAAAAGAGTAAAGTAAGAGTTTGACATGTTCTGCAATATGAAATTTGGTGCTGAGAGGCAACAAAGCCTTAAATTAGAAAATAAACTCTGGATAAATTCTTATGTATTATCTAGATTTTTACTAGATGTCTACAAATAGACTCCTACTCCAAGGAAAATCGGCATAACCGCCTTCAGGAGGAGGAGAGTGTGTCACCAGGCAACACAGCCTCTTTCCCTCGGTCCAGGAGCCCGGCAGTGTGGGTGAGGCGCCACGGGCCAGTTCCCACCTGGACAGACCCTGGTCAGCTCTGAGTCCCCAGCTCAGCTGAGGCTACCGCCCCTCCCCCGACACGAGGAGCCTGACCTCGTGTCACCCGTCTCCATGGCAACCAGCACATATCTTTATCCCAGCACTTAATACCTTATCTGGAAATACCTAACTATCGCCCATATTAGCCTCTCAGCTTTTTAAGGATGGCTGTTTCGCGTATTCATATCAAACGGCGTTAGATTTACCTGAATTCTGTGATCCTGGAAAACAGCAAAGTTGAAATATCCCCACACCTTTTGTGTTCCAGGGGCCTGCTGACTGCAAAGAATCTCTCTTCCTGCGAGGCTGAGATAAGACTCAGAGGCCGCCCCCTTTACTCAGGGCAAGGTTAGACACAGACCCTCCAAATTTCCACTCTGTGCCTCACCAACTCTCAGCTGAACTATCTGTCCCCACTGGTAAATCAGAACAAACCGCTTGTTAGCCAGGTTTGTTAAGAGTCTCCCCTGGCCCCCGCATTTGGACTGTGCTGAGCCCCGCTCTAGCCTTTTGTAAACACTCTCTGACCCACCGTCCAACCACCACCCTGTCTCATCTCGCTTCCGGCTCCTGGCCCCTTCTGGCCTGCAGATGCTGTGGTCACAGACTTCCTTCTATGGCAAAGTCTCTCTCCTCCAATTGCAACAATCCTTATGAATAAAGCCTCTCCTTACTCAGTCCGGATTGATTTTTTTATTTGACAATATATGTATATATTCTCACACAGTCAACAGATGGTAAAAGTTTTAAATTGCAAGTGTTTTGTTATTTTTGAAGCTCAATGTTTCTCATTTATATTTATTCCCAAACTTTTCTATTTTATTTTTTCCATACAGGCTGCCGCCATTCTTGCTAGTCAGAATCTTCTATTATTCTTGAGATCTTTATAGGACCCTGTCAAGTGTCACAATTGTGTGATGGGACATTGATTTTTTTAAGGGATTTTCTGGTTATAATTACTTGTTACTATGATATTTATCTATTTGTCACAGAGTATGTAGAGACTTTATTGAACTTAAAAATCTCCCCAGTTTTTACTTTTTCTTGCCCTGATTCAAAGGATATTTTAAAACTTTTTTGCTTCCTAAACAATATAATAAAAACAATCAGTAAATACAGATAATGCTAAAAAAAATATACAGATTTTAAGAAAGGTTATTGTGGATTACTTTTTGAAGTTGAATTGAATCGCAGTTGCAATGTGTAGCATGGCACTCTCAAAAAATGGCATTGATCAGATGAATGTTAACATTGCCATGTGACGGGCAGGACAATCAAGGAGAAGGGTGGACGTCAATGTTATTCTAAGAGTACAGGACCATTTTGAGGTGGTATTTGAAATTCGAGAACATTGGAAGTACAATGACCGTGGAGGTGTGAGTGTGCAAAAGAACCTCTCACGTACACAACTGCACGCGTTCATGAGCAGTGTGAGACACGGGGAGCTGTGGATGGTGCCCACCAGGGAAGACCCAGGAGGCAAGTCCTGCTTCTTCTGGACACTGATGGTGACCATGTGGAGCAACTCTTGGAACTGCAGAAGCCAAATGTGACTTGTGTTCATCTGTTTTTATCAATATATACTGACTCTTACAATTTTAATATAGCTTTTACTGTTCTAAAAATGTATATAAATTTTTTGGCACCCTCTGTGTGTATAGAAGGAAATGGACTCAAAAGCTTTGGCAGCATAAAAAAATAACTCATACAGATATTTTACATGCTAATTCACATTTAAAAATGTCCTTTATAACACTAATAAAAGACCTAAAGGTGGGAACTGTGATAGGGACCTGAACCTCACAAAGGTATAGGCTTAGTTAAAATAAATACATGTAGACAACCAACCATTGTTCCCCAGCCTGCTTTCCTGTAATTGCTGACTACTCAGGATACAACATAGCTGATGAGCATAAAGATTCTTAGCTTTCTTCATTGCTCCCATAGATAGTATTACCCTTATAAAGCCTAAGGCTGGTCTTTGAGATACCTTCCAGGCCCTGCATTCTGGTGGAACAGCTGACCCATCCAGACCAGTGGTCCATACCAATGGACCGACTCAACTAATCTTGCAACCTAGAAACTGACTCAGTACAAGAAGACAATTTCTGCTTCCTAAACCTGTGAGTTCATTCCCAGCCCAATCAGCAGACCCAATTCCTTAGCCCTGTGCCTGCCAAACTATCTTGAAAAACTCTGGCTCCCAAATTCTCTGAGAGATGGATTTGAGGAATTCCTCCTCTCTCCTCACATGGAGCCTGTGACATTAAACCCTTTCTCCACTGCAGCCTCTGCTGTCTCTATGCATCTATCGGCTTCCTCTGGAGTGGTGGGCAAGAAACCTGGCTGCATTATAACAGGATTCTCAGGAATAGACCCACAGGCAAACACAAAGAGAAGAAATGAAGAAAACTGAGTAACTGTTGGTAAAGAGTTTCCAGTTAAACGTGGCTGATGGAACTTGTGACTTTACCTTCTCTTCAGTGAAAACTTCATTTACATAAGAGTAAATATATTAACTTGGGACGCAATGATAAATACGAAGAGATGTTTGCAGCTGAGAGGTCTTAAAGTTAGAAGTTGGCAAGCAGATGGACAAGGGGTTACTCAGAACCGAGAAGAGGAAGGAAGCCAGACAGAAGCAAGTCACTTTTGCGCCATGGACTCCTAGAAATTCTGGGGAGATAGAGTCCCCTCTCTGAAGGTCGGGACAAACAGTTATCTCCAGGGGTGTCCATGGACGTGATTCAAGGAGCATATTGGTGCCAGAGGCCTACCCAACAGCAGAGGAAGAGTTTACCGTCTCGGGAGTTGAGGGGAGGTCAGAAAAGAGAGAGATGTCAGGACACCAAACCCCATGGAGGTTGCCAACCAGGCCCAGACAAAAGTCTGCATCACAAACCGAGACCCCACCCGTCCCTTCCCTCACTCAGCCCACACAGAGCTGGCCGCCACCCTCCCCTCAGCCAGGAGATTGGGGACACTTCATTCTGAGGGTGCCGATCCGCTCAGGAAAAAGACCTTCTCATTCTATATACGGGGTTCTCTAATGCACGCCGCCCTGTTATGCCACCATAAGCCCCACCAAGCTGGCAGCCCCGTCTCACGCATGCAGAGTTGCCAGCAGGTTTTTTTTTTTTTTTTAAATAATTTTATTGAATCATAATTATGTACATTGGTGCAATCACAGGGCACGATTCATATACATTCAGAAATACTTTGATCATACTGTTACAGATATCCTTCATGGCATTTCCTTGATCACTATATAAAGA
>CAUYON010106765.1:0-24528 GCA_963573935.1 Arctocebus calabarensis | reverse complement strand
ATTTTTTTTTTTTTTTTGAGACAGAGTCTCAAGCATTCACCCTGGATAGAGTGCTGTGAAATCACAGTTCACAGCAACCTCCAATTCCTGGGCTCAAGCGAGTCTCTTGCCTCCGCCTCCCAAGTAGCTGGGACTGCAGGCACCCGCCACAACGCACGGCCATTTTTTGGTTGCAGCCGTCATTGTTGTTTGGCTGGCCCAGGCTGGATTCGAACCCGCCAGCTCAGGTGTACGTGGCTGGCGCTTTAGCCCACTGAGCCACAGGTGCCGAGCCAATTTTCCCATTTTTTAACGTGAAACATTAGATGATCTTTCGACCCCTGATAATTCCTCCTAATAACAACAGCAAGAGCATATGGCTCTGCTGCATTGCTGGAGAGTACATTCTGCTTAAGGCCAAGAAGGGAAGAGAGAACAAGGTCAAATGCACTACAATGGGAAGTTAATAAAGCAATGGAAATCCCTTATGTAAATATCCTTCAGGGGAGAAACACTGCCGGAACAACGGAGCAGTTGGAACCATGAAACATGCAGGAGCTGAGAGGAAGTCAGAAACCGAGTCTGCGACCTCTCTTCTGCTCATAATGCTTCGTAGGGTTCAGTATTTCTTACATGTGAAGTGAAGGCTTAGAAAAAATAATTTTTAATATTTTCCCTGGGATCTGACATTCTAAGCACAGTTTAAGACTAAATAGTATGAGTCTAAGCCGAAGAGGAACTAAAGGTTAATTATTTTGATACATGCATCCTGAAGGAAACCAAGTGAAAAGGAGGCTGCAAGTTGAGATTTCAGCCTCCAGTACTCGACACTAGAATAAACGTCCTGCCTCCACCCTCACCTATAATTCTGTAAAAATATTTTTCTTACCCATATATGCATTTCTCTCTCTATTTTCTTATTCTTCTCTTGCCTTGCAGAGACTATGACATATTGTTTATTCCTACAACTGGAAAAAAAAGACAGAATATTCATTTCAGATGCATATTCTCTTTGACTGTCAACAAACTTAAAAGAACATGTTTGATACATCAAAGGCATCAAATAATTTAAGGAAAAAAATACAAAGAAGACAAATATATCCTTTCAGGATATGCTTTCCTGCTCTGATTAGGAAAAAAATGTTCATGCAATATGCATCACTGCATCTCCGAACCTCCATCTCTTTACCTCCTGTCTGTGTCTGTCATCAACATTATCTTCAGAGCAACCGGAATTGTGATGGTCAGAAATCAGACCCACCCACATGGGTGAAAAGAACATTGTTTATGGTCACAGGATAAATCACCATGTATAAATCAAAATGGGCAATAAACAGCAACATGCCTTGCTTTCGATTCTAAGCTCTGCAAGACATCATGAAATTGCACTCTGGTCTTCAGTCCTGTCCCAAATTTCTATCCCCCAGCAACACTCAGAAAATTCTGTCGGAAAAATCAGCTCAGGTTTTGGGACACCTCCAGATTCCATTTCCTCTTATTTTACATGGCTGTAAAAATCCAGTTATTTTTCTTTCCTTCCTAAGGGTCATTCTATCTGTATCAAGCTTTATTCTGAGAGCCAAAAAATACTCTCAGGGAAGAAAGCCACAATTCTATCACCTAGGAAGCGCTCTTTTCTGTCTGGAATTTAATTACTCTACATTATGTGTTCCTGATCACCTTTTAAAAAATATGTTGCTTTTGTGGGTTGTGGGGGCTTTTTCTTATCCTACTTCTAACAGGACTACTTCCTGTTCTAAATTGGAAATAGAAGCCTTTTCAGGTTTGAGCTTCGGGTCTTCCACTTACCAGCCCTGTAAACTTAGGAAAAAATCTATGAACCTCGCTTCCTCATTTTAAAATTTGAGATGTAGTAATAACCACTTCCTCAACAGGACTGGAGAAATATTTGCTGCCATAATACAGGCAACAGCTTCTCAGTGAGAGCTGGAGTATGATTAGACATTTTTTTTTGTATTTTAAATTAGTTTTGTTGAAATAAAAATAAATTATACAACCTAAATTATAGAATTTTATGGGCTTGCTCAAAAAGGATAATGCAATATAACAAACACAATAATTAAGAATTAAAAATAATATTTACTTAGAAAAGGACAGAACTGAGGGCGGTGCCTATGGCTCAACAGAGTAGGGCACTGACGCCATATGCCAGAGGTAGTGGGTTCAAACTCAGCCCCAGACAAAAACTGCAAAAAAAAAAAAAAAAAGAAAGAAAGAAAAGAAAAGGAAAGAACTCATAATCAACTCAAGTTTTATAAAGTCTCCAAATCCAGAAAATATGGAAATCTTTTAATATAATAATTAACTTTGTAGCTTACTTCTGTAATAATTTTCCTTGGTGCCCCCCCCCTTAGATTTCACTTGTTCATGTCTCTCTATGACAATGCTTTTATATTATTCTCTAAAGAGAAAATGAAAAATAATTTGATCTTTTCTCTAATAATGTTGCTTAAAATTTATTTTCCATTAATGATAGTTGAGAGAAGTTCTTTTGGGAACTTTTGCTAATTATTGTAACGTCATGTACATTTTTAAGACTGTAGTCAAATTGTGCAAATCCTTAGAAAGTTTATTTCATATGTGACTTATAAAGTTTAAAAGCGTTTTAGATTTTCTTTTGAAGAAATTAACTGCATCTCTTGAGTTTACAACATCAGGAACATTGCTGAAAGCCATTCTACAGTGGAATGATTAGACGTAACTTTTATATATATATGCACAAAAGACACTATGACCCTTGTAAATATATTTTACTTAAGTCAAATCACTATCACCAACTCATTATCCAAATTCTAAAACGTCCACGTGAAACAACCATCACCGCCTTGGGCATTAACCAGGTGATCTATAAATAACAGATATTTATTTTTCACAGTTCCAGAGGCTGGGCAGTCCAAGATCAAGATACCAACAATTTCAATGTTGAGCCAGACCCTGTCACCATAAATAGCACCTTCTAGCTGAGTCCTCTGAAGGTATAAGGAGCAGGGAGCCAACCCAGACCTCGTGATTTAATCACCTCAGAAAGGCCCTACCTCCTAACAGTTCACCTTGGGGGATAAATTTCAACAAGATTGGCAGGGGGTGGGGAGTAAACATTCAGCCAGTATGAGAAGAATCCTTACATAATGGGAATCTGAGTGGGAACAGCTTCTTTAAACTATGATGCTAGATGAACCCATGTAAGTGAGCGGCATGGAAACTTAAGCTTCATTAACTTTTCAGTAAACCCACCTTGCTGAGTCATTGGTGCTCATGGTTTTTACTTCCCTGAATGAAGCGCACAGATCCTCTCCTCTCTGCTTCACTCCGCAGGTTCATGTCTTCCCAGTCTAACATTTTCCCAGATCTCGTCTCGGTACTATCATAGCATTTTCCAAAGTCTGTTTTCCCTAACCCTGGTTTCTAGATCTGTATTGTCCAATATGGTATTACTAGCCAGATGAAGCTATTTGAATTTCAGTTACAAAATAATCAGAATAAAATTTACACACAGTTTTTTGTTCCCCTCACCATTTTTCAAGGGTTCCATGGCCATAATTGGCGAGTGGTCACTCTGTAACTTCAAGCAGATACCACACCAGTGTTCCATGGGATGGTGTCATTCTAAGGATGTCCACAAAGCAGGTAGATTAGAGATGCTGTACGCAACATAATTCCTTGATATTACTGACATTAAAGCATAAAAAAGAACCTGCCAAGGAAAAACCCATGTAACCCAATTTTTCTTAAAGCTATTATATGATTAAATCTTTCACACATTGAATTTTATTGTTTTTTTTAATCTTTGTTTTTTTTTTTCTCCTTGCTTCTTAGTCATATTGCCTGGTTTCCCATGCCAGCCAATATGACTAAGTTGTGACATTGAAAAACAATTTTAAAAAAATCTACTAAATGACTAGCTAATATAAAACTATTTATATTTATTATATCATGTAGTCCCCATCATAATTCTATATGGAGAAAGTAATAATTTTCTTTGACACAACACTCTCTGAGTTAAGAAAGTTACTTAAGTTCACCTAACAAATAATAGAACTGGAAGCTGATGTGTGCTGAGTTGACCACACCCTATTTTGCCTTCTTTTGTGATTGACTTAGTCTCTGTGTGGGTGTAATTGCAGGCCACACAAAAAACCTACTGGGTAGACAGAGGTGCCTCAGAGTCCCAGAAAAGCCCCTGTTGGTGGTAGTAGGGTAGAGGAGGAAAAAGATAGTTTTAGAACAAGTTTAATAAGACTAACATCCGTTGCCCTTTAAAATGTTTTATAATTTATAAAGTATGTTTTTCCCCCAGATGTTATAGCATTAGATCTGATTTTATGCAGTAGAGTTTAGAAAGGATTATAATAGACTCTGTAGCCTCATATCACAGGAAGTGCCCCTGAACAGGTTGAAAGATATGAAGGAGAAACCTAAGAATAGCACTGCAATTATGTGCTCTAAAAAGAAATTTTAAAATTCTAAAAGGGTAATTTGAACACTTGGAATTGGTCTTATTCCAATGATTCTTTGGTTACCTACGGAGACAGAAGGTGGGATGGAATTAACCATGCAATGTGCTCCCAGGTTCCTCACAGTCATGATGGTCTCCCTGGTCAGAACTTGTGGGAATTCCTGGACCCAAAGAGACTACTAACCTGGATCGAGTTGGAGCACATTCTTTGTAGTAAAGCATCACAGGAATGGAGAAGCAAGAATCTAGTGTACTCAATTCCAATATGAAGGCAGTAAATTATTTAATACAAAGTGGGAGATGGGAATGAGGGAGCGGGAGAGGAGAGGAGGGAGGGGGATGGCTTCATGGTGTATGTATGGCACACCTCTGGGAGGCAGGACAAAATAATGAGAGGGACTTTACCTAACAAATGCAATCAGTGTAGCCTAATTCTTTGTACCCTCAATGAATCCCAAATAGTAAATATATATATATATATGTGTGTGTGTTTATACATATATGTGTATATGTGTGTGTGTGTATATATATATATATATATATATGCTTGAATGGTGATATTTCTCAGGTTTGAGTTGTAAAAAATATTAATGAAATTGAAATTATATAAAACTAAAATCCTAAAGACCTGATGTATGTATGTTCTATACCTAACATATTCTAGACAGTTAAATTAGTCCAACTTGCTCAACCTTTTTGATATTAAACAAACATTCAGTCTCTCTTTCATATGTATGTGGGTGCGCAGGCACACACACCGGGGAAAAGACACACACACACCCTTTGTCCTTCAGGCTTCAAACATTTAGCACCGGATAGTGAAGGGGAAAAAAATATGCATTTTGAGCAGCAAAGACCTATATAAATGCTATGTACCTTTACTATCTGCATTCCCCCTTTCCTCTTCTCCTTCTCTTTTTGGCAATGGAATTCAAATCAACACAGTCAGGAAGGTGTACTACCTTCAGGCAAAAAGCCCTGGTTACGTGGGGCTTTAGCTTGACCTGTATTTGACACAACTTGCCTATGGCAATAAGTGTGAGGATGACCAGTGCTGTGTGTTCCGAGAAACCCATAAGGAGATTTTGTTTTTCTTTTTTGAGAATGAGATTGCTTCTTCTGTACTACTTGAGCAGTTTTGTTGTTTGCAAGATTATTTATCTAGAGAAATATAAAGTTGCTGAAAAGAACGTGGCACTGACAGATGACGAGTGAGGGTGTGTGTGTGTGTGTGTGTGTGGTGAGCGTGTGCTTCTATAAGAGGGCATGTTGCCATTGCTTTGTTCTAAAGGGCAGTCCTCCTTAGAAGTGGCCAATCCGTCACTGTCACTGGGTGAGGAGAAGTTGGGGGAGGTGGTAGTGGGTGGGGACATGCCAAGTTTGCCCAGAATGCTCATTGCACAGGATGATCCCCACAGCTGTTGTGCACCCAATGTAAATACGGACAGCCCCATTCATCACAGGGCTCCCTTCCGCAGCACACGTCCAAAGCACAGCAATGATTTAGTGCCTGCAGCTGGAGCGATACTGTGCTTCTCCAAAACAGTGGCGCTTAAAAATTAGAAGGTAGAAATGGAGAGGAGGCAGAGGTTCCAGAGAGGGAGGAACTAATTCCAGGTTTTGCTGAGAAGAGGGGAGAAAGGTGACATGGGTGAACTACTGCAGTGGACCACTCCCTCACTTTGCCTTCAGTTTCCTTTTCCACGGCATTGGCATTTGTACAACTAACTCAAGCTAAAACTTTTGAGCCAGCATCACCTCTGCCTTGCTATTTGCCCATGGCCCCAATGACACGTGCACCATGGGACTGAAGACTTCTTCATTAAATGATGTTGATTCAGATGTCCTGGAATTGTTTGGGTGTGCAAACAGTGTGCAAACTCAGCAGGACAGGAAAACAAATAGCTCAATTTTGTATTAGATACATGCATTTGTCATTCATTCCTTCACCTTTCACTCATTTATTCATTTAAAAAACAGCTTGCAGCATCTATGCCATGTTCACAGCAGAATACTGGAGATACATACAAACACATAAAAACCAAAACAACATCTGCCTTTGAGGCACTTCTATATAAACACAACAAACTCACTAATTAAACATGTGACTTATTTTTAATTTGAGGCTCCAAAAATAGTAGATACATATATTTGACTTTTTTGAAGTCTAGTGCAAAACAGATGCCCAGTGAATACTGACTACAAGAAGAGAGAATGCTACCAAATTTTGTTCTCAAGAAAGGTTTTTCTTTGTACATGTGATGAACATTTTGTAGAAGAGTTAATTAAGTGTAGCTGGAATGAAGTCTATTCCAGGTTCTCCAGAGAAAAATGTGTCCATACAATGAGGGAATCATAGGAGAGATGGAAATGATTCAAGTTGGACATAGCATGATCACGATTGTTCATTAGAAAAACAACTAGAAAAACTACTAGAAAGTAGGTGTGATGGGTGGGTCAGACAGAGGAAGAGAAAGGAGACCTGATTTTGTAGGCTATTTGAACAGTTTGGACAAGAGACAAAAGGGGTGTACTGGCAGAAAATGAAAAGGCAAAACGTTGTAGCACCACGTCAAAGGTAGAGTTTACCAAATTTGGTGATCTTTTGGATGTGAAGTTACCATCTCTGAGTACCAAATCTACCTTCTATTCTTGTGTTTTGATGCTGGGATCAGACTTTTGAAAGAACACATCTCTTCTGGTACCCAGACTTCTGGAAGTTTCTGCCTCTGAGAAGCACTACAAGATAGAAGACAAGGAGAAGGGACCAGAGCCCTTTTAGATTTTTGTTCATGACAGAAATGACCTACAAATGACACTTAGTCTGGCAAGGTTATGGTTGGTTATGCTTACCCCAACCTTTTCTCTTCCCTAATCCCAGTGATAATCACTAATTTGAGAAGGAGCAAGTGTGTGTAAAATTTAAAAAGAACCAAAACATATATTGGGATAAATAGTCAAATAAGTGAATTGCAGCACTTAAAGGAGAGAGATCAGTCAAACATAATTTGAAGGTTTTAATTCTGGCTAACCAAAAAGGGAAAAAATAAAATAAAAAGTACCTTTCACTAAGCCCAGAGCTGGTTTATTGAGAATCTGGATTGTCAGGGAGGGATGTTGACTTTGGGTTTACAGACTGCTAATTTTGAGTTGATACATTAATAGGAAAAAATTACAGTAGTAAAGTTCAGCCAGTAATTGGAAGTACATGAATCCATTTGTTTTTTAGGAAGGAAAAAAATCTACTTTGTCCAAAACCCTTGCTGAGGATCGATGGTGAATATATGGGCAATTCCTAGTCTTTCCATTTAGCGTTGAGATTAAAAGAGAGAGAGAGAGAGAGAAAGAGAAATCTCACTTTTATTACTCTGAGAAATTTGTTCACTAAAATATTTTGTTTGTACCCCTAAACAAATCTATGATAAATCCTGTGTTAGGACCAGCCACAGCAGAGCAGTTCTGATTGAAGTGGGAGAAGAGGACCCTGGCCACAATTTCTGTGTATTGTCTTCTGTATAATCTGCTACTTGTTCCTACGAGGTGGCTTCTGTGACCCGGCTCTAAAACAGTTCTCCCCTGAACACACCTGCCACTGCACTGAATCCAGTTTTATGTAAGAGGTAACCAAAAATCAGGGACACAAAGTCACTTCCAGTCATTTGAATGAAGCAGTGACAAAATCCAGGAGATACTCTAGATCAAACATTCATTCACTGAGCTCTGAAGAACTATGACTGGCTGTCCCAGATGTACATTGTGGGATGAGCAGGGTACCCGTACCCTTCCACTCAAAGAAAACTGTTCAGACAACTTCAAGACAGTTTTGTTCCTCAAATCATTTCCTTATCAAGATTGTAATTGATGCTGTGTGTTGCTGAAAACAGTAATGATAACTTAAGCCTCGCTGGTAAGGATTGCTTTTCTGGGAAGAATTTCATCTGTGTTAAATGACTAATGAAGGTGACTATCAGGGTGACTGCTGGACAGATGTTAGGACACATGGTGGTGGTGCTGAAATGGCAGCATGGGGTAATGGAAGTTACACTGAGCTTGAAGCTGCAAGGCCTGGATTCAATCCAAGCTCTGCCTCTACCATATAAAGAACTTATAAATAATTATGTGTCGTGTTGTACATGGAGACCTGCACATATGAAAGTGAGTATTAAGATAAATGATCACCCGAAAAAATGCTGTCACACAACAAATTTTGAACTTTAGGTCAAGCCTTACATCTTCTTCTTTTTTAATAGAGCAACATGAAACTAGTCTGCTAGGGGGCCCACGAGCAATAAGACCATGTGATATAATCTCTTATATTTATTTGAAATACCCAGGCAGGGATGATCTAAGGAAGTGACTAGCCCTAGAAAAGTTGTGGTTTAGTAAAAGAACTTGAACCAATGTTTGACTTTCTATTCTAGTGCTTAAATAAAAGCTCAATGTTTATGTTAATGATTTTGAGATTATTCAGTTTACAGCTTGAATACTTATTACAGATAAATATATGAGGTCAGTGTTATGAAAAGATCAGGATAAACAAAACTAAATACAGTTCTTTTGTTTCAAGTATCAGAAGCCAATATAGGTTAATGTTAAAAAGTGAAAAATTCGAAAGATTGCTGAGCGTCTTATTAACTCCTTGAATGACTAGGAGTCAGGAGAGATGGTTAGCAGGGATGTTTAAGAGACTTGGCAAAGTGAACACAATTATCTTTTGATATCCTATCACCAATATGAATCATGTGTTGCTTTTTCTGGTATTATAATTTTCCAGAAAAATCACTTCTCGGCCTTTTGGCTAAGATCAAGTGTATAATTCTCCAGAACACAGAATCTAACTGATTCAATCAAGTGAGCTTTTCATTCCAGGTTTAAAATGACATGGTTGGTGGTGTGCTGACAGGTAACACACACATGACAACTGGGTCTCATCCCTGTGAGTCCTCAGAGATTAAAGAATCCTTATGACCTATGGAGCCCTTCTATAAAGGAGTGTAATCCAACAAAACATACTACCTTCCTTTAATAAGCATATTGTCTAATTGGGCTGATGAGCATGAAAAAGAAATAGTAACAAAACCCAAGAATTTATATGACAGTATAGAAGCAATGAAAATGACTGTGTTAGCTTGTAGGGCCTCAGAGTTTAGGTTTCAATGGATAAAATGGTTTTTGATAAGGAAATCACATTGACCGTTGTTCTCTCAAATTTTCTTGTTACTTTGAACACCAAAAATTTAGGTAAAAATACATTTTCAATTGTTCTCCAATTTTACTAAAAATAAAAAAGAACATGGAAAATTATTCTGTGTAAGTAACATTTGAGAAAGTAGGAACAATGAAACAATTCCAATTTGCAAAAGCTACATTTCCAAAGCTATTTTGAATAGAAAACTTCTTATCTATCCCTCTAGAGCAATGCAAGAGAAAATTAAAAGAAAAGTATGGCACACAAGTAAAACTATAAAGGAAGAGAAAGAACTTACTCTATTTTGCAGAAAATAGGGTTGCAGCACAGATGCAGTAGGTGGTAGACCCACAGGCATCACAAAACACACTTTGAAAATCACTTCTCCTGAACCAGGAGGACCTGCGAGTAATTGGTATTAGAGAAATGCCTCAGACTCTGGCTTAAAGTAAGGTAAATGATTCGAGAATAAGGGATATGCCACTCATGTGATCAAATAAGTAAGATTTCGAGAAAATTAGTATATAAATGGAGCTCACACTTCAGACATAAAGCATTCCCTTCCATTCTGATGCATTAAATGAAAGTTTTGGAGGAATGGGGAACATTGTAATATTTTACTACCACTGGGCTTCTACTTCTATTATCCAACCTACACTTGGTGAAAAACTTGTTTCCCTTCTCAAAGCCTCCCACTGTGCTCCCAATACTAAAGAAATAGATTCCAAATTCCTAAGACAATTTTAAGAACTCCAGTAACATGGATTTCTAACTATTTTTCTGTACTCCTTCCTACTACACTTCTACATGAGTGCTATATTTTTGTCATATTTTGCATTTTTACTCACTTGGATTTTACTTGTGCTGATCTCATGAATGTAAATATTCTTTTACATATAGTGTTTTAAGATATAAGAATCACATGATCCCTTCATCTATAAAACCATTTTCCTCGATTCATTGCAATTTATGTGTGCCCACTTCCTTTCTTTATTTTTGTCTTTTCTATACTTGGTTTATGTTTTCTGGACCTTCAGTGAACTTTAAGATCAAAAGAAAGAGAGACTTTATATCATGGACTTTATATCAGCAGCCTCGTGGCTTTCTTTCTCATGCATTCTTCTATCCTGTACATGATAACAGCCTATCAGAGATATATACAAAGTATACATATAATTGTACATACTTGTCAAATGAGTGGCATATAAATGACATTATTGAAATTATTTTGTAATTCTCTTTCCAGTTTAATAATGTCTCTTTCCATTGAAGAAGTGAAGAAAAGTTTCAGGAAGCTTAAGGAAATCCAGGGCCATTCAAAATCCAAGAGAGTTTTAAGTAACACAGTTGTGGAAAGGAGAAAATACAAAAGAGCTTCAGACAAAACGGGACTGGAGGTACAGAGTCCACCAGGAGTATCAGTTCATCTACTATTCCCTATTCTTTCTGCATTTGAGCTAATTGTCTCTACATGACAGAAAATATGGCTAAAGATAGCCAGAATTTATTCTACAGTTTCTACCTTGCAAGAAAGACTCAAACTTTTATAGTTAAAAACCTATAAAGAGGGTGGTACCTGTGGCTCAGTGAGTAGGGTGCCAACCCCATGTACCAAGGGTGGCAGGTTCAAACCTGGCCCTGGCTGAACTGCAGCAAAAAAATAGCCAGGCATTGTGGCGGGCGCCTGTAGTCCCTGTTACTTGGGAGGCTGAGACAAGAGAATTGCCTAAGCCCAGGACCTGGAGGTTGCTGTGAGCCATGAAGCCATGACACTCTACCAAGGGCGACAAAATGAGACTCTGTCTCTAAAAAAAAAAAAAAAAACAAACCTATAAAGAATTTTTGATTGGCCTCACTTGGGCCAAATACCCAGTCTTAAATGCCAGTAACCTTTGGCCAGTGGAGTGGAAACATAGCAGAACATGGCATCCTCTTCTTGTTCTGTAGAATAAGGAAGGGCACTTTCCAGAAGAATGGGTTTCTTAGAGAATAACACCATAGGTGTCCATTAGACCCACAGAATCACAGAGTTTCTTAAATAGAAACTCAACATGTACTAGAACTAAGCATGTCAAGGTAGATAAAGTATTTAATTTATTTGGAGGGGAAGGGTAGTTAGAGAGCAAATTTCATAGAAATAGAAGCCTTCTGGATTTTTTTTATAAACTGAAGGTAATAGCATAGATGATTTTTATATTCATCGAAGAAAGCTCCCCTTGAAAAGGGCTAATTCAAGCGAATAATTACACCCAGACGATTTTTCTGAAACCAACTCTCTACATGAGCCGTACTCCAGATTGCCTTGACTATCCAATATAACCTGCTAGACTGGCCTACATATGAACCAAATTTGATATCACCTTTTCTTCAATACATAGTCAATGCAATTTTAGTTAAATTGCCTGTATTATTCCCTTATTTATATTTATACTTGTTATATGTCCCACCGTTGATTCTTCCATAACTGTACAATGAAAATGTAGTCTGGGTGATGTTTGCTTCATAGAATCTAGTGGGGGAGGTTATTTCCTTCTTTGAGTTCTGGAATAGGTTCTACAATATAGGTACCAGCTTTTCTTTGAAGGTTTGATAGAATTCTGGTGTGAAGCCATCTGGTCCAGGGCTTTGTTTTGTCAGAAGCTTTTTTATTGTTTCTTCAATCTCAGTGCTTAGTATTAGTCAGTTCAATAGATCTATTTCTTTTTTGGTTAAATATAAGGAGAGGGTGTGATTCCAGGTATTGGCCCATTTCCTCTACATTTCAAATTTCTGGGCATAGATTTTGTTGTAGTAGCCAGAGATAATCTCTTGTATCTCTGTGGTATCTGTTTTTATTTTTCCTTTTTATTGAGATTATTAGAGAATTTACTTCTCTGTTTCTAGTTAATCTGATAAAAGTTTATCAAGTTTATTTATCTTTTTGAAGAACCAACTTTTTGTTTCATTGATTGTCTGAATGATTCTTTTGTTTTCAATTTCACGTATTTCTGATTTAACTTTGATAATTTCTTTCTTCTGCTATGTTTGGGATTGAATTTCTCTTCCTTTTTCATTTCCTTGAGATAATTCACTGGGTTGTTCACGTGTTCTATTTCTGTTTTTCAGATGGAGGCATCTTTTCCTTAGGACTGCTTTCTTCAGTGTCCCACAGGTATTGATAGCTTGTAGATTTTTTGTTGTTATGGTTAAGGAATTTCTAACTTCCTTCTGTATCTCATCCTTGAGCCAACTGTCATTCAGAGTAAGGTTGTTTAGTTTCCAAGTCTTTTTGTGGAGATGAATATTTTTGTTGGAGTTGAATTCCAACTTTATTGCCTTTAAAAGGCAATAAATAAAAGGGTGTCTTTTCCTGTGGTCAGAAAAGACACAAGATATAATTTCAATTCTTTTACTTTTGTTGAGGTTAATTTGTGTCCTAGAATATGATCTATTTTCAAGAATGTTCCATGGGCTGATAAGAAGAACATAGCTTTGGGATGGTGTGTTCTGTATATGTTGATTAAGCCCATTTTTTCTAGCGTTGTATTTAAGTCCTTCATATCTTCTTTTAGTTTCTGTTTAGATGATCCATCCAGTTATACCAGAGGGGTGTTAAAGTTCCCAGGTCTTAAGGTTTTAGAGGGTATCATTTTGCCCAGACCAATCAATTACTATTTCATAAATCTGGGAGAATTTAAGTTGGGTGCATAAATATTTAGAATTGAAATGTTATCTTGATGTTTTTCCCTTCACAAGTATGAAGTGACAATCTTTGTCTTTTTTTACTTTGGTTGCTTTAAATTCACCTGTATCTGAAGATAAGATCATGATCTTCCTTTCTTCTGGTATCCATTTGCCTGAAATATTGTTTTCCAACCTTTCACTCTGTGTCTTGTTTTGTCCTCAAGTTAGATGCGTTTCCTGGAGACAGAATATAGACAGCTTGTGCTTTTTTATCCAATCAACCAGCCTATGTCTCTTTAGGGTGGAATTCAAGACATTTACACTTAGTGAGATAATTGATAAGCATGTTAGAGTTCTAGCTGTCTTATTTTGTGAAAGTCTAATGTTTACTTTTATCCTTTATATGGTTTTAGGCTATTATTCTTAGCTTTCCAAAATTTAGAGTCCAATCAATATAATGATTCTGATGATTCTAAATGCTCTTCTTGCTCTGGCATTTAAGGATTCTATAGCCTCTTTGTGTTCTCTTTGGTTTATAGGCTTTATAGTATTATATAGAGAAGTTATGTGTACATTTATTTAAAGAATCTCTTATATTTAAAAGCTATGAGGCTTTAGAAATAGAATTAGGTAAAGGAAAGCTTAATTCAAGATAGCCTCCATTTTCCTTCTCTCTTTATTAACATATAGCTTAATTTGGGGACTAAAGAGAAACAACTGAATTATAAGGAAAAAAAAAAAAAACACCACCTTCAAACACAATCCCTGGACATGAACCATCCATAGAATTTAATAAGTCTTCTATTTATTTTCATGTGTATTTCTCCATCTGTTCTAATTATTTCTCTTTCTTGGGAGTAAGAGAACTGCTACTGTCTGTTGCTGTGTAGAGTGAGAAAGGTTAATTAACACTGAAGACAAATCCCAATTGCCCCCTGCATCGGACCCCTGTACATATGCATTAGACAACGAGAGAGTGCATGCCTTTCCTGTGACCCAGTGCTGTATATGACTTTGCTTCTACTCCTCTCAGCCGCTTACAAGGCTCCCCTCTTTCCTAAGCTATCTCCAGAGCTTTGAAATCAAAGGCATTCATCCATGCTAATGTGGCAAAAATGCCTTAGTCATAGGAAAGGGTACATAACCCAGATAGAAATAGCCCTGTAGAACTGCCTTCTTCAGCACTCAGAGCCAACCATCAGTAAGATCTGCAGCTTAGGTAAGTTAAGGTCATTTAATTCATGCAATGGCTTGGAGAATTAGGCAATGCTGTCATCATTGTGAAGAGCAAGGGTGAGAGACTTGGAAAGATAGTAATTTACCAGTGGTCATACAGCTAACAAAGTATACATACACCCACACACATATGTGTATATATATTTTTGTTTAATTAAAAAAAATGCTTTCACTGTAAGTACTGTAAAAGAGGAGACTTTATTGTGGTTCACCCCTAAATTCATAGCACCTAACAAGTGTATCATTAACAACTATTCATTAAATGACTTCAGTAAAGGAAAACTATTTTCTGTTTGTATTGATATAAAATCATATTTGTTGAGTCGAAACAGTGTATTGTAAGGGAAAGTAATCATTATAAGAGAAGTACAACACATTGTCAGAGGATTTAAAGGAGATTTAAGAAGATAGCATAAATGTAAAATTTAATGTTCAATTATTCTTTCAAGTATTTCTCAAATGTATATTAAATATCTGCTCAGTGCTAGGAAATGTACTTCTTGCTTGTCCTGAAGTAATAAACAAACCCATTTGTTTAAAATCCACAAATGTCTTCAGAGATATATAGATAAAACAAAATATTATAGTGGCAACAGGTAAATGATGAAGAAGGAGAAATACATGGGACTGTAGAAATAGAGAGGTTAGGTAGGTACTTCTGAATCCATTCTCTCAAAGTTAGAGAAATTGTCCTGGGAAAAGTGGTGTCTAAGGACATGTAGATGTCAGAAAGGTAAAGAAGGAATTTCAGGATGAGTAAAGCAACATGTACTTAGAAATGAAAAAAAAAAAGTCAATGATTTAGTAGATAGTAGAATTTCAAGTGAAAAATCCAAACAAGAAGATAGATTAACCATTGATATTTCAAGATTTGCCTATGAACACGTGAGCCTACAGCAAACAGCATCAGCCAGTATCAACACCCCCCTGGGAGATTGGATGTGAGGTACCAAAGGCACTTAAGTGAAGGAGGCACTCACAGGCTCATGCAAAGGTAAGGTTGTCACCAGCACTGCCCCGACTGAGGGTGCCTCCTTAAATTGTTCACTTGGGGCTTTCTCATTCAACTTGCTCTCATCATTGACCTCCACCCCAGACCCCAGACACACTGAATCAGAAGTTACATTTTAACAAGATGCTCAAATGATGCATATGCACAATAAATTTAACAAGACCTATCCTAAAGGCTTTGCACACCGTGTTTGCATTTACACATTGTTCTGGGAACAATGGCTACTATAGTAGGTTTAAGGCAGGCAGAAGTTCTGTATTTATTTATAAGGTCTATGTGTTTGTGAATAGAAAACTGGAGAATCCTGTGTCATTAGTTAAAGAAGCCAGTTGGGAGGGTGTAACAGTTATCAGAACTGGAAAAGAAACAGATGTGAGAGATATTTAACCAGAGCTAGTGAGTGGTTGGAAGTGCAGGAGAAGGGGAAATCATGAACACTTGGCCCACAGCTAGGATGACCAGGTGGCTGGGAGTGCCACTCAGTGAGGTAGGGAAAGAGAAAAGAACAATGTAAGGAGATAAAATGAGGAGATGACATCTCTAGATGCTAAATTTACTAAATTTTAACTATCCAACATGACATATGAATGTCTAACTCATGAAGAGATATGACATACAAACGTGGATCTCAGAACTGTCATCTCTAAATGCTAATTGAGGCTGAGGGAAGAAATTGGAGTTTATAGAGAATGTATAAAACAAGAAGACTTAAAGATATTATTTAAAGTGAAATACCAACAATTATTTAAAATCTGAATAATACTTTTATTTTGAAAATTACTTTCAAACTCAATATGTGATTTCAATAACATATGCCTTGGGCTGTAGGAAGGGCAACATTATTATTTTCATTTTACAGATTAAAAAAAAAACTAGGTCTTGTAATTTTTAAGTCATTTTGGTGAGTAAATCGTCTGGCTGAATTCACATCTGGCTCAGTTTCGATAGTATTGTGAGGTGGTCAGTTAAGAGAGAAACCGTGTGGAATATGCTGTAGATTTAATAAGAATGGAAAGAAATTAAGTAGACCATGGCAGTTGGCAAACCTTTCATGGAAAACATATTTTCAACAACTTTTGTGGGTCTCCTGGGAAATACAGCTTTTCAGTTGATATTTATGTTTTAATATTTTAATAACTAGAATTATTACTAAATGTTTGAGGGTCTTGAATAATCATTGATAAAGAAAAATAAATGTTTCCACTGTGGACTCAGTATTACTGAGAATTTAAAAATGACCCAGGCAAGATACATGCATTAAGAACTGGTTGCTTTAAATCCTGAAAGACAAAATCTTGACAGAAATACTCCTTAATCATCCTATCACTTCAGGTCAGACTAATTATGATGGTACAAATGTGTACTTTGAGATGGAACTACAGCTAATAGTTCTTCCCACTTCAGGAAGTGATTGGGATAAGAGAATTATGCAGTAACTGATTTATGGTGTGAGCAATGGTCAAGAGAAAACTTTGACAGTGTTAATGTCATCTCCCATTCTTAACCTTAGGTAAATCAGAAGCAACTGTAACAATATTCACCATTCTTATAAACAGTTTCCTGAATATTAGTCACAGAGGATTTACTAGACACATCCTCATTCTTTCCAAGAGACCTGAGGTACAGAGAAGTATAATTATTACTATGAACAATTATATGGTTTTTTATAATTTTTTAAGTACTCTTACCTGTAATATTTTATTTGAAAATCACTAACATCTTATAAGGAGGGCAAGATAGTAGAAAATAAAGTTGATGGAGGTTGATCCTTGCTCAAGTTAAAATAATAATTAATGGCAATAGTTTTAATATGAATAATTTATTAAGAGCTTATTTTACATGTCAGGAATCGAGCCAAATGCTTTATAATCATTATTTCACTTAATCCTCACAATGAGCTAGGTATTATTAGTCTCATTTTATAGGTAATATACTTAAACTTTTCTTGAGCAAGTCAAGAAAGTTGTGCAAAGTTACACAGAATGTGTGATGGAACTGTGGGATATCTTGGTTCTTTCATTCCACTACAAGTCATTTAAATATCATTTGGGGGGCACCCACTACAGCAGGTTACATCCACAGTGATGGTGGAAATCTAGATTGTGATTTTATACAAAAATCAAAAATTAGATACCTAAAATTAAAAGATTATTTAAAATTTATGCAAAATACTGACATGGAGTCTCTTTCCATGAACACAGAGTTCTATGGGGGATAATTCCAAGATCTTGTAGCCAGTGCTGTAATAGAGACAAGAATGTAGAGGAACCCAGACTTCAGAGCCTCCATCACAGAAATGGTGGTGATAAAGTGAGGTCTTACAAAGGTAAGTAGGAGTTTACTCAGGCTGGAGATTGAGGAGCCAATTCTAGACAGAGGGTCAACATATTAAAAAATGTAACTGTTGGTACTAAAAGAAAAACTCAGAGAAAAATAAAGAAAAGGTTTTGGATAATTGCTCTAGGATTGTAAGGGTGAAATAAGGGGAGATGAGGTCATTGGAACTAGATTATTACACTTCTTCTAGTTAAAGTAATCATTAGAGATTTTGAGTCAGTAAATGAATGTGGAAGCCTGTTTCCTAAAAAGCCAGTTGGCTGCTTACTGTACAGGAAACCTAAGAAGAGCTTGACAGAGAAGATGATGAGGAGAGGGCGCATAGTCCAAAAGGGTGCAAGAAGGGCCAGATTTGAGGCATTGGTGATAGGTGTAGAGTTGGGTTATGTGTTTTAAGAATCTAAACAAGTAGACTTGGATTCCAATTGACTAACTTTATTTGACAGCAAGGGCAAATAAACCTAATTTCTTTGTTAGTAAGTTCTAAAACTTATTTCATTTTTGTTCTGGATATTTAAGCTTTTCCTGATATATTACCTCCTTGTGATTAATTTCTTTTTTAGCTCAAGTCCTGCAGCACTTCTTTTGTCAAGGTTATTAGCATGATTTACTCATTTCAGGGTTACTTGAACCAATGTCTTACCACAAATGCTCTACAGTCACCTAGAGGAGTTTCTAATTTATGTCAAATTTACTACAATCCTAGCTCAATATCTGAAGCAGAGATGAGTATTTAATGTAGATGGAAATATGAACTACTATTATTCATTTTTACCTTAGATTAATAGGGAACTTAATTCACAGCTAGATGCATCAGAGATCCACTGTTCATAATACTTCGTAACTCCAGTCACAAGACTCATCGTTGAGTGTTGAAATTCACATCTAAATTCTTAATTTTATTATTATAGTCACTGATAATATGATAACACTTGAAACTATAAGTATTTATCTAAAGAAGGAATAGATAAGTAATTAATTAATTATTTAATCTCATTATGTGTTACATATTTGACACCCAGTTCCTTCCTTTGTCCTCCACACAAGATCATCTATCTATGTTTCCATGGCCTAGCAAACTTAGCAACCTTGGCTCTGTAATGAACATTCAGAACATGCACACACACACACACATATAGAGAGAGACAGCTCCGTTCATTCAAAATGGACAGTAATGCATCTGTTTTAACTCTTCCTTAGATATGTTGTGAACCCTTAGACCCCTTCCAATTTTGGCATTCCCATCTTAACAAACTCGTTTCACAAAAGAATCTGGCCACTCAAGGTAACAGGTTATACCTTAGAGGTTAGGTGAGAGTCATGTGACCTTTAACCATTTTCTTCCCAAATACATATACTGTGCTTAGAATGTTCAATGGCATTTTAATGGTCAGTGGATACAGCTTAGAAAAGCTAAGGAAAAGAGCTTCTGGCTATTTAATTCCTGTTAATTTGAAAATAACAATATAGTTTACATAGTTTGAGGGTGGCTCAATAGGGTTGTCATGGCACCGAATTTACTTGTGAAAATGGGAAAATTACTTTGAGTGAGGAAGTTTCACTAACACCCTAAACACAAATAAAATGTCTTAGGATCTTCACTATCCACATCACCCTATCGGTGGCAAGCTTCTGTACCGAATATCTCTTCTATTATATTTATCCAGCTGCTGCTGTCCCACTTTGGTGCCTCACCTTTCATCCTACACTGGTGAAATGACATCCTTATTCATCCTCTGTGTAGCTGTCTCCCTAGCCCTTCTACCCAGAAACTGTCATTTCTTTATATAGTCTCCCCACAACCTCCAGAATGACAATTCTATTTGCATCCAATCAATTTATGCACCTGCTCAATATTTGATTATAGTTCCCTTCAACTGTAGCATAAAATCTTGTATATATTTATCAGGAAGATGACAAATCTCAGCAGTGTCTCTTCACATTGAACTGTTAAAACAAACAAACAAACAATTATTTTTGCAGATCCTCTTGCCTTTGCATACAATGTTCTTTCTGCCTGGCATGACCTTCCATCTGCTTGTTTACCCTTATAAATCCCATTCATCCTTCAAGCCTCAGCTCAGATGGTACCTCCTTTGTAATGTCTTCCTTCATGACCTTACTACACATTAAGAAGGATTGATATGCTTTAAATTTTATTAACCATTGTTGATACAGAGATTTTTTGCTTCATTACAAATCCACTCAGGTGCTCCAGTGCTTGAGGGGAAGGGACTCTCTCTTTTCAACTATTGATCCTCTGTGCTCAGAGGCAAGTGTGTGTGCACTGCAGAAACTCTGTAACTTTACTGCATGATTCTATTCACTTTTCTACAGTAAGTGTGCCTCACCTGCAGATATGAGCCCACTTAAGATGTTTCTATGCCAATTGTCTCCATCTCTAATACGACAAGCCCTGAGTGTCCATTATTCTAGGACTCCTTGGTGGCTCTCATATTTCAGCTTAGGTAAGGTCAGCCTGCCTAGAGATGGCACCTCTGCTCTTGTTTGATCACCAGGAAGCCATAAAAGGGAATTAGTCAGCTTAGGAAGATAATTGATACGTGCCAAGTGTCCCTTTGTAGAAAAGACTTTTGCTTCTAGACTGATTGCCTGAGGGCTCAAGGGACTCTGAGGAGACAGTCTGGATACCTTTTTCTTATTTCTTCTGAATATCTGCATTTTCTTCCAAAATTAAGGTACCAAGGACAAGCCTTAAGTGAAGTGATGGCCTCAGGGCTCGTACATTTAATGAGAAATCTTCTTTTCAAAAGTTGTCTACTGATACCTTGTACTAAGCATGCCTGGCCTTGAAGTGATGGGACTTATGTGTACCTACTTAAATTAAAAAAAAAAAAAAGCTGTATTATTTACAAGAATTTACTGGTGTTAGGGGTTTTTGACAACTTGATTTGCTCCCTCTTAATTAGTTTATGGTTGGCTCAGGTGGTGACATGCTCTAGCAAGGCCTGATAGCTTATGCTCAAGGCTCATAGCCTTGAAATAGAAGCTTTAAGCCCAGAGTGGCTGGGAACACACACACACACACACACACACACACACACACACTCACACACACGGAAGTGATGTATGTTACCCAGAAGGAAAATTCTCTTCCTGCCTCCCTCCATGGTACAAAAACTGTAGGTGGTGTTTATTTTTCCTACAGATTGAGAAGGGACATTCTAAAAATAAAAAGTATTGGAGGTGGCTGGTTCAAAATCATGAGCAGTATTTATTGCAAAGTTAGGATGAGAATTCAGGTTTTTCACTTTCAGTCCAAAGTCCATTCCACCTAACACAATACCGCCTCTTGCAAAGTCATGTGTTAAAAATTAAAGGGATTAAACACCAGTTTGCAGCTTAGCAGAATGACAGGGTAGGAGACAGGGGCAGAAAGAGTGACTGAACTTGTTGATTAGTATTATTTAATGCAGCTACACACACACACACACACACACTCTTATGCCACCCCAGCCCACAGAGCAGTGTTTACCTTTTATGCAGAGCTCATAGCCATAGAATAAATATATCATGAGCTTGCAAGATATTGTTTTTGGATATCAGGCAAGCTCCTGGGAGCATTATCTGAGTTAGAATGAGAGGGTTTGGGGTGTAAAGAAAAAAAGTCCTGAATTCATCCCACATTAGTCTCCCCATGAAGCAGCTCAAATATTCCCTTGTGTGGTTTCAGACACAACCATCAAATATTTAGCATGGATTTTGGCTAATGCGCCTCCCTCGTTCCCAAGGTATTCTTCTGAAGTGGGGAGCTGGTATTACTACCCTTTAAAAGATGAGGAAAGAGCCTTGGAGAGAGTAACTGGACAAAGGTACATTCTGGAATAGCCAATTATTCTCTTATAGCCCGTCGCTATAGTAGCCACTCCCGGCCAGCTGCTCTAACCCCCGCCAGAGAGGTCATGACCACTAGCTGACATTAAACTTCATCATTCTCTCCCTTCCACTGCCATTCCCAAGTCTGCCCTTTCCCAAGCCTCAGAAGTCCCTTCTCGCTCAGCCTCCGCTGGAGTCTGTATCCTTCCTTTCCTTCCCCATGACTCGTGGTGTTTACTCAGCCGAGAAGCTAAGAGGAGGCAGCAGAATTTAAGCTTCTCTGGGACTTGCTTTACACGCTGACGAAATCATTCTTTTCTCTCTGTGTTAAATATTCATGGCTCTCAGATTTTTAGATACAAAGGTACATTTTGTTTTAAAATTTTGCTGATCTAAGACATACTGGTTTGCATTGATTTCCTCCTCTTTGCATTTCTATTGCATTGGAAATAAAGAGGTTCTCATTCACTTCTTCTGAAATATGGACTTGAGTTTCTTTTCTTTTTTTTAATATATAATTTGGTTACTATTTGAAGAAAGGTCTGATATCGGCAGACATTTTGCATGTTTGTCTACTTTCCTCTTTTGTAATCACATACTTGGACACAAACACATGAGCACAATTGCAGAGAGAGAGAGAGAGAAATCAACATCATCTTTTCCATGTATTTCACTCAGCCTAATGTTAGTATAATTCGAAAGGGATTTTAACACCGGACTGATCTATTACAGGCTTCAGATATTTGTGCTTTGAAAAGAAAATAAGATGGGGATAGATTTAGAGCTCAAGAAGAGATTCAACCAGGGACAGTTCCAGGACTGCAGAAAATGAAATGAGAGCAGAGGTGCCTCTATTTTGAAAGAGGAATAAGAGAAATGCCCTGACAAAACAATTATGGACAGACAGTAAATCGAGTGAGCGAGAGAACAGATCAAAATCCTGATTAATACAGGGCATTTGACCATCTCACAGTGTATAATGTAAATAAATGAAACAATTGTATACAGCTTTTGGATTCTGGAAGCTGCATGGGGATATTATTTTATTTCTTTATTTACCCATTGCCACATGATGCCCAAAGAAGCAATCTGATGTTAAGAAAAAGCTGAGACTGCTCTTACTGTGTTGAGAGAGCATACCACCTCGGCAGACTCTCACTAGATTTTCAGAGGAGTGCAAAGTTAGGGTTTCTATGAAGTGTGTATTCTGTTTCTTTGGATGAGATGTTCTGTGTATTTCTCTCAGGTCTCTAGTCTACGCCATGGCTTAGACTCAACGTTTCATTAGTGATTTTCTTTCTGGATGATCTCTTCATTGTTGAAAGTGAAATATGAAGTTCCCTATTTTTGCTTTGTTTTGTTTCATTTTAGTTTTGTGGACCAGCTTTTTGTCTTCACTTTCACTTGTGTTCTTATAAGTGAAGTGAGTTATTTGTAGGCAGAGTACAGTTGGGACATTTTTAGGGGTCTTTTAGGAGTCTTTTTTTTTAAATCCGTTTAGCCACTATATATTTTTTATAAATTCCTTTACTTTTCTTAATATTTTCAATGAATATGACACTGATTTTTTTAATTAAATTATAGCTGTGTACAATAATGCAATCATGGGGTACAATGTGTTGGCTCCATATACAGTCTGAAATATTTTCACCGAACTGGTTAACTTAGCCTTCATGGCATTTTCTTACTTATTGTGTTCAAACCCTTATACTCTACATTTAGTAAACTTCACCTGCACCCTTGCAAGATGCACCCTAGGTATGACCCACCCATCACCCTTCCTCCACCTTTTCTCCCCCTCTCTTCGCCTCCCTTGCCCCCTTCCCCATATTCTTATACTGAGATTAGGTTATAGCCTTTGTATGAAAGCTATAACTTAGTTTCATATTATGGATGAGTACATTGGGTACTTTTTCTTCCATTCTTGGAATACCTTGCTAAGAAGAATATTTTCCAGCTCCATCCATGTAAACACGAAAGAGGTAAAGTCTCCATCTTTCTTTACAGCTGCATAATATTCCATGGTAGAGATATACCACAATTTATTAATCCATTCATGAGTCGATGGGCACTTGGGTTTTTTCCATGACTTAGCAATTATGAATTGGGCTTCAATAAACATTCTGATATAAATATCTTTGTTATAATGCGATTTTTTAGTCTTCTGGATATATACATAGGAGAGGAATTATAGGATCTAATGGTAGGTCTATTTTTAGATCTCTAAGTATTCTCCAAACATCTTTCCAAAAGGACCATATTAGTGTGCATTCCCATCAGCAGTGTAGAAGTGTTCCCTTTTCTCCACTATATATTTTTTGATGAACAAATTAATCTGTATGTATTCAAAGTAATTATTGATAGGTAATGATTTGCTATTTTTTTTTTTGTCTCCTGCTGTCTTACAATGTAATTAAATGATTTTTTTGTTAGTGATATACTTACATTTCCTTTTCTGTATGTACTATAATGTTTGATTTATACTTACATAAAACATCTTTATGTTCATAAAAGGCTATTTTAAGGTGATAACAACTTAACTTTGATCTCACAAATAAAAATCTCAACATTTTCACTCCATTCTTCTCCATGTTTACAGTTTTCATGTTATAATTTACAACTTTGTCTATTTTATATCACTTGACAAATTATTATAGTTATTCTTTTTTTTTAATAATTTTATTGAATCATAATTATGTACATTGGTGCAATCACAGGGCACGATTCATATACATTCAGAAATATTTTGATCGTACTGTTACAGATATCCTTCATGGCATTTCCTTGATCACTATATAA